>JABUQX010053805.1:0-17500 GCA_015478945.1 Trachelipus rathkii | reverse complement strand
TCTAAACACTAAAATGTGAAAAAGAGGAGGTGAGAAAGAAAGGTACGAGAGATGTTGGTGGAAAAAGAAGGTGGAATAGAATTGAAAGAAGAAAGCCAAAAAGCATGAAAGGAGCCCAAACCAAACCCCAAAATACACGAAGGTGGTAAAAACAAAGTAACAGAAAAAACCAACAAAAAGCAATAAAGAGCAAAGGACAAAATAAGAAAAATTTAACGCGAGGACAGATCACTTGGAGAAGAATAATATATATTCTCAACAGTATTAATTCCGTCAAGGGTTGCAATATAACTGATAATTACAATCTGAAAATAATCTTAACTCTAATAAGCTAGTCAATAATAAATAAATAAGCTCTAATATTTTACAACGAGATAAACAACCATCCTATTCTCACGCGCGAAGCTCCTATAGTGCAAGTGAGGACAGGAGATGGTCACCTACCTTCTTGTTCAGTAGGACGAGAATGCCATGGGGAGATGAGTAGGAGAAAGATTGAGCATGACATTCTCCAACTCGAGTAAAGTTAGCCTGAAAACTTGGAATACCTAAATTTGTTTGTACAGTTTAGTTGTTGCGAACTCCGAAGTAATGTATTTTTCTATATAAATATGAATAATAAAATAATATTTATATAAAAAATAATACATATATTTCATATATAATATTATATATATAATTAATAATATATAGTATATTATATATATAGTATATATTTATATACAAAATAGATATATTAATACTTAATTAATATATTAATATATATATATATTAATTAATATTATATCTATATATACCGTATATTATATATACTTAATTCATTATTATTTATGATTATATAATATATTTATATAATGATATAGTATGAATTATATATATTAATATATCTATTAATCAATGTAAGCAATTGTATCTGTTAAATATGTATGTTCTCGATATATATAATATATTCCTCTATACTATATATTTTTATTTTTTATACTATTTGATATTCTTCATAAACAACTAATCCTCTTGTCTCTGGCCCTCTCTTCTCTCTATCACAATTTATCACTTCCACCCTCGATGCTCTAAATCTATAAGTTTGCATTTACTTGTAGCTTAGAATCACATTAAGTCACCTATCTAGATTTTAACATTAATATCTAAATATTATTTTTAATAAATGTAGTTAGTTATATATATTAATTATATTTCCCATCTGTCTCATATTGTTTATACATACTCTATACATTTGATTATATAACATATTTATTTTTAATTATTTACATTATAAGTATTTGATTATATTAGTATATGAATTTTAATATATTATATAGATAATAATATTATTACCTAATTTAATTTTGTATTTATTTGATATATGTTCATGTTAATAATATAAATTATAGTTAGTATATGATTTGATATATTATTGTATGCTATAATACTACTCTAGAAATTTATATATATTATAGATAATATAATATATAATACAGGTATTACTCTGTATTGGATTTTTATCTCCCAAACTCGGATTGAAATATTATACTATTTAATACTAAATATGAATATTTTTTCGTTATTTATAATCAATACTATTGTAGTTCAGGTGCCGGTAGGGCTAGTAAAGCTCACGTTATTATTAGATAATACATACATTCGAATGTTAACTAAAATAGAAAGTATATATATAGTATATATATACATATAAATATAATATATATATATAATATTATTTATAATATATATATAAATATATATTATAATTAGATAATTAATATAATTATATATTATAAAGTTTTGCAACGGTCTGGCCAACAGCGCTATCTCTGAAGAGGTTAAAATATATATATTAAATTAAATATAAATAATAAATATAAATATAAATAAAAATAATATAAGTTAATTATAATTTAAGAAAGAAAAGATAAATAGTGTATGACATAAAAATGATAATATAAATATAATATTAAATAGTCTAAATATAATTATGAGAAGCTTGATATTATAAGTTTATAATATAAAATAGAGATAAAATAAATAAGAATAAAGATAAATATTTAATAGTATATAATAATATTATATTATAAATAACTATTATATATATAATTATGATATATAGATAGTAATAGATATTAATGATATATATAATATAAAATTAATGTAATTATATAATAAAATGATAAAATAAAGATTATAATTAATATATATGTATATATTATTTATAACATAATTAAAGATTCAAATAAGTCTTTTTATCCCTTTTCTCATATAAATATATTAAAATTGTAGGTATTCAGTATATTCTTGTTACTTCCTTGCAACAAGATATTTCTAAAGCCAACATTATCATATTATCAGATATAATTAAATGATTTAAAGGTAATTGTTTTTTATTACTAGTAAAGCTATAAATTGTATATTTAATAACTTTCAATTAGTTTAATTGAATTATTACGGAACTGCAAAGCTTAAAACTCCTACAGGAATAATGGGAAAATTTATAGAACTGATTACATTTTGTGTATATTATGTTGTGTGTTTGTATTTGTCATTTTAAATTAATATACGTATTTTGTCTGAAGGATTTTTTAACATTAAAAGAAAAGAAGTAAGTAATAATACATAATTTAACTTCTAATGTATTAATGTTGAATTTTAATACGTTTTCATCAAATTTTTAATTACTCCTAATATTTTGAAATTGGGATTTTATTGACAGTTGATTTATTGCATATTCAATAATATAAAATAACGAAGATGAAGCAATTAACAACGCCCTGTTTATATTTGTATATATAAAAAACAGTGCACTGTGTATGATATGTATATACTTATCTTTTTTATTGTATATATATTACAAATTTATAATTTGAAGTGACTTTAGAAGATAAACATTCCCTAGATTCTGCAGATCATATTCTCCTCGAGATCAAGATCCCTTTGTTCTCCTCTTTGTCAATATCAGATAGACAGGGAATTATTTCTCGTACACGCCTCTTCGATTTGATATATGCTCGTCCAGTCAGTGAAAGTGATAGGAGCCAGATCATTTATATGATAAAAGTTGGGAACTCTCTCCTGCATATAAAAGAAAGCCGCTCTAATGCACATGCCCATTTCATACATCAAGCCAATGTTTATAAGCGTTGCTCATATTATATACGAGAAAGGAATATATATATAGATAGTATAATATATAGATATATAATATATATAGATAGATATAAGATATAATAGATATAGTATAAAATATATAAAGTATATAATATAATATAGTATTATAAGATAGTATATAATAGATATATAAAATATAAGTAATATATAATATATAATATTAGTATTATAGATACATTATAATAATAATATATATTAAGTATTTAATATAATGAATAATAGTGAATATAGGATATATAAGAATAATATATATAAAATTATAATAGATATTATGAGATAGAAATATATAAACTCGCTAGTGATACTAGTGAAATATAGTGGCAGATGTCAAGATCATGAGGTAATAGCTCAGGAAAAGATAGATCATCATGGCATAGGTTGAAGATATACGGATTGTATTAGTAGCAATATAGTATATCAAGTGGCGCCTGCCTTCGTTGCATGTTTGTGCAACGACAACTTTTTTTTCCTATATCAACGAAATATACTCTTGGTATTTTTAATAAAGTTTGTCAGAAAATTTCACAATTTACTCATATAAATATATAATACTAGATATGAATATATGAATATAATAACTTAATTATATATAAATATTATAAAAAAAGGTAAGACCGTAAATAAATAATAAATATATATATAATAAAGGCGAATAATTAAAAATAAACATTACCTTAATAAAACAGATAATAAAATAAATAATAATATATATAGTATACATACATATAAAAATAAAATTAATATCTAATATATAAATAAATATAAATAACGGTTATCTACATAAGATCATAATCCTAAGGTTTATATGAAAATAAGAATAATAAAAGATAGTCATAAATCAGGCTTCGATTTTCCTACCGCGTTCACGGATTATAATATGCAAGACCTTCTCTTAGCTAGACATATTCGTGTATTCATGAAACGAATATCTTGAATTGTTATCACATGATTGTAAACATTGACGTGAGAATAGGCGAAATACCACAAATAAAACTCCGGTTGCAGAGGTCCGTGTCTCAACTCGTTTATGATAAAAATAACCACGAGCCTATAAAAAAAATTTCGACTCTCTCTAAATGTTTTTCCTATTTATATTTTTTTTCGTGCCAAGCGCAAACTTTCGACCCAGCTAAATAGTAAATATTTATTAAATCGTCTGTGGAAGTTCATATCAATAATAGGAATATAATAAAATATGTACCGCTATATTAAATAATAATACTAATAATACGCTATAAGCATACCAAAGAGATAATAATATATACTATGCAATGTATAGATCATCGCTATAAAAAATGTAGACACTATGTATTAGCGTAAAAGGGTAATAAATAAAGAATAATACAAAATGAAAAAAACTATAAGTAGAAAATAACTAATAGAGCAGATAGAATATACAATAAATAAAACAATAAATAAAAGTAACCTAAGTAATCGTAAAAAAATTTTTAAAAACAAGAATATAAAATAATACATGCTAATAAATAAAGAATTAATAAATATATATATAAACGAATATAATATAATAAAATATAAATAAGATATAAATGATAAGATGAAACTAGTAAAAATAACTATAGGAAGGTAATAAAATATACTCATATATAATATAATAATAAGTGATATATAGATATATAATACATAGTATAATATAATATAGAATATATAATAAGGGTAAAATAAAATAATATATGATATAATGTAATCACAAGAACATATAAATAAATAAATATAATTAAGTATAAATAAAGAAATAATATATAAGATAATAAAGGTAAATGACAAGAAAGTGTGTCGCACTACGAAAAAGATAATATTAAATTCATTTTTGAAAAATATAGAAAGTTTGTTGGAAAAAAATTTTTTTTAAATATAAATGGAAAAATTAATAAAAAAATTGATATATATATTTTTTCACTCACACTAAGAGTACAAAAATTAGGCTATGGCAATTTATTTCTTTAAATTTGACTTATGTAAACTAAAGTTTGTAAAGCATAATTAAAAGTTATAATAGTATATAAAGAAAAATATAAAAATTTAAATTTATTTCGAATGCTACTTAGACTTTTCTATATTCACTATTGTTTTACAAATTCCTATAACAAATTAATCAACTTAACTATGTATGTAAGACAAGTTTTTCTACTTATTCACAATTGTTTTCCAATTTCCGTCACTAATATAAGAAGATAATATTTATTAATCTTTACGTAAGCACTCGCAATCTGGCAAGAAGTATGTTCTTTTGAGGTCCGGTTTCTCTGTTTCACGCAACTTGAGTCTGAAATCTCTACGCAATAATTATCGCCCAAGTAGACTTGTCATTGAGATATTGTATCAGACTCTTCGGTCTACTAGCATGTTTTTCACACAAAGAGGGACTTCTGACACCAAAATAGAAATAGTATACTTTCTTCGTCCCCATTGTAGGAGTACTTGAATGGGTATCAATATGGGATAATAAACAATACTTTAGAGAGCACAAGCTCCATATCTCAAAAACTAAACTAGTACTACAGGGAAAAAAGTGACGCAAACAGACAAGCCCAAAAAGAGAATACAGTAGATGGCATGCTGCGGTCCAAATTTTAGTTTGCGGAAACTAATAGTAAAGAAAGTATAAAAAAAAATTACCTAAAAAAATTATAAGGATTTTTATAACACACAATCAACGTCCTTCAAATATACTGCAAAACGAACATACACCATAGTAACCAGCAAAGTGAAAAAAATTGCAAATAAACACATTTGGAAAATTTTTATTAATCCACTTAAAAAGCTTAAACACATTTTCACTCGTACAACAGTAATTGAATAAATAAAAAATTTTAATTGTTAATAATAAAGATATAGTAAAATGATATAGCAGTACTATATAGAGACTCAATTTATATGATTACTCGTATAATAAATAGAACCTTCTATATAATTATTGCCTTTTCATTGTTTTACTAAAAAAATCACTAAGGGTTTAACCGGCCACCGATACAGGAAGTCCTGGGGTACTCATCGGCTTCCAGGGGAACCACGGAGGAATAGGATACATAATGTCCCCCTCCGCGGAGCGCGATCAAAAAGGTATTAAGGCCATACAAAATTTAATCCAGAACCCCGCCTCTTTGGTATTATGGGTTCGCGGGAGGTACCTTCGCCCTCCCCTACGGGTATGAATAAACGTCCCCCCAGTGATTCCCGTCGGCTCGAGACCACCCTGACTAAATGTAATCGGCGATGGTAATAACGCTTTTAACAACATAAAATATAATAGATATATAATATATATCTACTCCTAAAAAAAAATAGCCAATTATTTTATTTTATTTATTTAATTATTATTTTTTTTTACATTTTCGCACTAAAATTTTACAAGCTATTCCAAACAATGTATTCCTTTCGCTGTAGCTATTGTAGTTTTGAGAGTAGTGATTTTTTTTCTTGTTTAATATTTCAGCAATAAAATTTTGCCAGGCTTCCAACAATGTATTCCTTTTCCCTGGTAGACTATTGTAGTTTTTTTGAGATTTATGGATGCTAGATAGTATGGTGCGTGTCTTGTGAAACGAGAGAGCGTTCGCACCAAAATAATAAAATAAGAGGAGCTAATGACATAAGTCAATAAAAAATGAATAATAGATGGTGAATGGAGGCCATCTATAATAATAGCTATACACCTGCCTAATAGATCAAATCAACATACTCAAGCGTAGGTATCAGTAATTCCTAAATAGGTAGCTAGAGTAAGACTTTATATATATACTAGCCCCATATATATAATAATAGTAGTCAGCGCTCAACTAAAACTAATGTACGTATAGTAATATCAAACTCAATAATATGACGTAGCTAAAAATATAACTTATCGGTATTATTAAATAATAAAATCAACTCACATACAGTGACTGGTCAGTCTATCAAATTGTATATATATTGATAATACGTGCCAGGGGCAATAACTGTAAATAAGGCTCACTCCAATGAGATAGTCAGTATGAAACTATACTAACCTACAGTGAAAGCCAGTCACTCTTATTCCACGAAAAATCATTAATGCTCCACGTTTTTTTCGTTGGTATATTTTAACAACATAAAAGGTAAAAATTTAAAATTTCGTCAGACAATACTCATATAATTTACTGTTAACTTCATTGCGCGACATTGAATTCTCTAGGACTTTCAGACGGCCAAGTAAAATAAACGTACTCAAATATACCAAAAAGTGACCGTAAATATAAAGCTATAGCGTAGAACATTTATAAGAAAGATAAGTATAATAGTTAGAGAGTGGCCGTATAGTAGTGGAAATAGTATATAGAGAAGAATAATAGTGATATAATATCATATATTATATGGTATATATATAGTGTATAGTATGTAAATAATTATTCCCGATTGATTAGAATTGATTAGAATTGATTATTATTATGCATGGCTGGTAGATTATTATACGGACAATAGCGATATATATATATTGTAAAAAATTATTATGTAGTATATTATATATTATTTGAATAATGGATAATGTAATAATCGATATTTGATTATGTATAAATAATGCTGCAAGGAGACTGCGACGATGACCAACTACTGACTGATAAAACTATGTGCGTACAATGTAGGGGTTCATCCCTGAACAGACTACGTAGCACGTCTCAGAACAATTACATCTTCTTAGCGATAGACTCAAAATTCAGTAGACACTTAGTTAGATGTGCCACCTTTACTGGTCTCTGCATATGCGCAAGCTCACATTTCTGTCTCCTTCTACGTTGCAGTACCATTTGACTTCGAGCTCAATTAGTTATTGTATCATCTTCATCTCCTGCGGCGGATACGGTGTTCACAAAGCGCAAAACACTCCTATTCGTATTAGAGCAACCCAGAGTTACACCAAGCCTGTGGATTCATTCGTGTGGTGCCACTAATTGAATTACAACAATGACGAAACGAAAGTACATCAGAATATGTTAGCTCTAGTGTGTTGTCTTCCATAATACTCATATTCAATTCAACACCACGACAACCGAGAATAAACTAGAGTACCATTAGACTGGTTTTTGTCAGTGAGCATCTGATATGACCGTTTGTGAGGTGTCTCCTTAATTCCTTATCAATTCGTCCCACACCTAACACACCCATTTCAAGATTGTCCATCGATATACAGTGTACTTTAGATCATATACCTCTTATATCCAGACCATAGTTCACTACTGTACTTAACACAGGTAACAACTTACCCTCATGCAAGACTCTATAGCGCACTCAACAATAGTCCTTTTACATCTACCAAGATTTAATTGCACCCAGCCACTTGCCTACCATTCACAACTTTCTTACTTAAACTCTCCATCATCCGTTCCACTTTTCATCCAACATATATCCTAAATATTAAAACTCGCAGACACTTAGTTCCAGTGCCTCACCATCCAAGCATAAGCCTCGCAACGAGGGACTGTCTTCACGTCACAACGTAAGCCGAGATACTATCTACGTTATCATTTGAACCAATCCTTTTACACACCGCCAAATCCCTCTATCAATATCTCTTCAATTATTTATAACAGGTTAGATTTACATTCTAAGGACATTTAATTGTTGCCACGTTATTCTTTCCTGAGAAAAATGTAAATGAAACTGTAAAGTGTACACTTTCATTGACCATAACGAAACTTATAAACAAACTATCTATAATGTTAGGCTAGAACAAAGTCCTCTTCTTTCTCTGAGAGCCGTAGCTTTATTCGTTCTTTCTAGTAAAGGCTTGAGCTATCACAAGCCTCAAAACTATTTGAAAGTCTTTATCCAATGAGTTCCTAACGTACAGGGCAGAGCACTGCTTCCATTATTTAAAAAAGATTAAACCTTTTTTATGAAATACATGAAGGCAATGTAAGACTTTCCGCCTTAGCAATGATTTCGATCGAGAAAGACTTATTATGGGCATACAAGATTTTAGTAATAAAGTGATTGATAAATTTTGCTCAATCAAAAGATAGCAAGAGCGGACTTCTTTTTAATAAAATTTGTAAAGGTAAGTTAATAAACTTTTTTAAAAATTATTGCTAAATTTTTTAATTTTCTAGATAATGCTTACAGGTCTATCAGATGCTCTGCTTTTCTTTGAAACACACCAGCAACTCACGCACACCACACCACCACACACACAACACACAACCCCAAACTCAAAAAAAACTCTACCTACCCTCAAAAACCAACAATATATATATAGTACTTATCATATGATATCATATACATATATATATATATATATACTATTATATATATTATATCATATATAGTATTATATATATATATATATATATAAAGTATATATACTATTGTGTGTGTGCTCTTAAAATGCACAAATGCAACTAACAATATTTTTTAGGACGATATTATACTGATTATATTATTATATATATTATATATATCATATTATTATTATATAATATAACTATATATATATATATATATAATATATAATACTATATATATATAACGTATATTAATATATCAGGGGCGTATAATAGGGTAGGTAGGGTAGGTAGCTTCCTACCCAATATTTTTGGGTCTTTCTGCTTGATAAAATAATTAAATTGTAAATTAAGTAAACTATTACAATTTTTATTTGAAAGTGAAAGAAAGAAATGATTATAAAATAAATTTAAAGTAAACAACTACCATTAGCAATAGCGATCTATAATAACTAATATTTCATTTTGAATTTGCCTTAGTACTCTGTCTCGATAAGAGTTAAAATTTTATAGCTATGGCGTACGTGAGATTTTCAGTATTTCATTATATAATAGTATAGGGCCAGGACCAGACATATTTTTACCTCTGCTGTACCAACGAAAAAATGACGAGAATGCCACGAGAACGAAACTTTTTTTTCGCTCAGGCCGAAAAGACGTACGAAGAAATTTGAAAAAAAGAATTTGAAATATCTCTCTTCTCTCTTTCTCTTCATATATATATATATATATTATATATAGATATATATATAGTATATATACTATATATATATATATATATATAGTTATATATATATATATAATATATTATATAAATTAATGAAAACACATGATTGTGATTACAACGCCCAATGGCTGCTGATAATACATACCTTAAGCACACCATCAATATAATTAATGACATATGCTTAACTATGTCCTCTTACTATATATATATATAATCATACCCTACTCATCATAGCGGTCCCTCATGCGATGCCACACACTTGCGCCAACCCCGCTCCTCACCATTTAATTCAGCTCAGAGCTCTCTTCTCATAACTACCTAATCTGGATCTAAGAACCTATAGTCATCGCAATTAGAATACTGAGGCTCCATATACTATTACAAGCGTGGATAATATATAGCTAGTCGGGTATAATAACCTCAATTACGCACTCATCGCATCGAGTCACTTCTCTATTATAATCCACATACAAAATACCCCTACTATCCCATAACTCTCCCTCTCTACTCGCTAGCGTCGGCTCAGTCCTGAACTCTCATATATATACTAGTATATTATAGTGTGATCGCATATACTATCACAATACATACACGCTGATCACCTTCTCCTAGAATGAATAATATAATATTAACTCATTCCTAGGTCAGTACAAGTGCTCTGAGCTCTCACTCAACTCGACAATACTGGCTCCATCCTAATCATAGCACTCTCTCGCAGACTCTGACGATCCCTATGCGTGGTAGTCTCCAGCATAACTGCTACGTGGAGATCTCCGCGCTCCATATTTCCTTTTTATATGTATATAGATATGACACCACTATTATATCTATATATAATATTACATAGTAATATATATACTCATAATATATATATATATATATATATATATTGCTTCAAATTTCAAAAGTTAAGAACTGAAATTCTTGTAAATCTGAATTTTTCAATTCGTTTCCCCTCATTTTGCATAAGAATTTGAATCTTCCTCCTTTCTATCTGTTTTTCTTTCATTTTTCTTTCTCTTTATCTTCCTTCGCAATGAAAGTGTTTCATCTCACACCACATCCTAACTATCACCCCAAAGATCTCTGCATGCAATAGGAAAAATATTCTTCAGGCTGATAGAGTTTGTTTCATTAATGCAGAAAGAAGGAAAAAAATGTGATATCTTTTTCCCTCTTGAGGAAATATTAGCACACAAATCACCAGATTTCTCGATTGTCATAATTTGGCCCCACGTTGGGCGCCACCAGAGGAATTCCGAGGTTTAAGAGAGAGACATAAAAAAGAGGAAGAAAATCTATTAGACGAGAAGAAATTCTATTCACAGTAGACTAAGACATTTTCAAAGAGGGAAAAAACGAAATAAAAAATGAGATTTTTAGCATTTTATTTACTTTCAAAAAAGAAAAATACGACATATGAAAAGAAAACGTAAATAAATTCTTCATCTCTCGTTTCAAATTTTTTATACATCTATATTTTATTAATCAAATTCGTCATCATCTTTGGCACGTATACATTTTTTTCTCGACTTTATATTTATTTTCCCCGGATATCTCTTCCAATATTTTTTTTTTATTCCTTTACTCTCGTTATTTTTTATATTTCCCTCTTTTCGTTTTTCTCCCTAATATATTCATATTTTCAGACGTGCTCAAGAAAACGACTTCAAAATGCGGGTACATTTATAGGAGTAAAAAAGCTAATATGAAAATTATTCAGCTGGAAGTTTATATATATATATATATAATAATAGTATATAGTATATGTATATAGTATAATATTTATATACTATATAATATGAGATATATATATATATATATATATATATAATGAGGTGTATAGTTATATATATATATAATATATATATATATAATTTATATAATATTATCAGTATATATATATATATAGGTTCTTAGGTATTTCGCGGCTACAATGATATAAGAACCTATAAGCTATAATATTATATATATATTAGATATAATATAATTATATATATATAAATATATAAATATCATATATCAGTATATATATAGTTATATATTTAGCATAATCATATTATTATATATAATATATATTATATAGTAATATATATATAATAAAATACTAATATATATATATATAATAGGTATTATATATATATATTATAGTACTATATCCTATATATACTATATATATACTAATGATATATATTATATATTCATATACTATTATTAATACTATATATATCTAGATATAATAGTTACTATAATATATATAATATATATACTATAATACTATATATTATATATATTATATATATATATATATTCAATTATATAAATATGATATATAGTAATCATTATTATCATATATATGATTCATAGTATATATTATATACTATACTATATATATACGTATACATATGATACTATACATATATAATATATTAATATATATATATATATTATTATATTATTATATATACTTTACGTAGTAATATATATAGAGTATATAATATATAATATATATATATATATAATATATGTGTGCTGTGTGCTGTGTGTATTCTTAGGGAATCTTTTCTTAAGTGAATGAAGTAGAAAGGAGCCAGGAAACGACACCAGTGCCATTACTAAATCAGTGTTAATTTTCTAACGTTCTTCGAGGCCCCTACTCGGTATCATCTTTCAGGAAATCCTGTTACACTTAATTATTATCACATTTACATCGGTGTTGAAATGAACACAAAAAAACTATAAAAGTAGGCTAATACACAAATTAATACATATATTAAACGAAGCCACACAATCACAAAAATAAATGAAGTGGGAATTAAAATTAAAATATAAAAATAAAAAAAAAAACATAATATGAAATTTAAAATAAAAAATTAAAATTGTAAATCAACAAATGAAATTGAAAGCATGAAACCAAGGCAGATGGGGAAAATTATATATTAATATATATACAAAACAAAGCAAAATTATTAAAAAATTGAACTATTACTAATTTAAGGTAGCTGATGGGTCGGAGTTAAAAGCAAACTAAGATTAGAGACCGGGGAGGGAAATGGTGCGAGAAGAGAGGAGCAGAAACAGGGTTAGTTGTTTGGAAACAAAGTTAAAAAAAAAAAATGAAGGAATAATATCGAAACATTACATACATACATCTTCCTACATGATATATATGTATATTATAGCTATATATATATACTATATAGTAGTATATTGTAGTCATATATTATATATATATAGTATAATAATATATACCTACTTCGCGGATTTTCACCTATATCGCGGGTGGGTCTGGAACGCATCGAACACGATATGTGAGGGTTTACTGTATACTCATAACAGTCTCCCTGCACATAACTGCAGGATGGTGCCAGTTGCAGATCGGGAATGGTGTTTGCTTATTTGCTATGTTCGAGGTTGTTAAATTGATTGCAACTCTTGAGGAAACTTTCCATGAACTATTCTTCTCCAAGTGATCCTATCACGCGTTATCTATTTCCTTTACCCACTTACTAATACCCTTTGCTCATTAAATAGCTCCTTTAACATCCATCAACCCCACCTCCATTTGGGTTTTGACCCTTCTCCTAATTGAACCTACCCACTCAGATTATAAAAACCTTTCTTAGTCAATCTTTCCATTATCATCGATTCTAAGCCACGTGACCATTACCATCTTAGTACCCTTGATTTGCCTCTCCATCAGACATTTCTGCCTATCGGGCCACATTATCCTTGATCCTACCATTTCTAATGTCTAATCTACTCTCTTTATCACCAAAATTCTCGTAAACTTTCATTTCTAAAACCTCGACTGTTTTTTTTTATTTTAGAGTTTAATGCCCACGTGTCACATCCATACAGAAACAGTTGGAACAAATATAACACTCGAACAATTTCATTTTTTCACCTTCCTTGTTAAATTTCCAGTTTTTCCATAATTCTCTAAGAGACTACTTAATACTCTTCACCCTCAGCAACCCTAGGTCAATCTCTTTCTGTTCATTGATATTATAGTGCTCCAATATCGCGTCCTAAGTATCTAAAAAACTGCTTGTCTCTGCTGAGTGCTGTTCCCCCATTCACCTTTCATGATGATCCAAACCAGATTGGAAAGATCGTTCACTTTTGGTTTTGACCAGACGTTAATTTTCATCACTTTACTTTAGCTGAATTAATTTTTAAGTCTTTCCTTGGCACACTCGTTTCATAACTCATAGTGCCCCACAAACACGCAGATTTTCTCCTCTTTGTATACGGAACTTCAATACACCAGAATCGTTCGGCAAAAAAGTAAGGACGCGCTTATCTCCCAATTACTTTCATTCCAGATCATATCAGCTCCTTTCCCAAATCTACCAGTATCCTTAACTCACACTATCCCTATAAAAGATGATTAAGACAACCAATGGAGACATAACACACCTGGTCTCTAGATCCCACGTCAATTTTAATCACTCCCCTTCCTTCCTGTTAATCCTTACACACCCTCTTGTTCTTGTAAAAAGCTTTAATCGCCTTTAATAGCAAAACATTTATTCCATAAAAAATAGAAAATAGATCTATATAGTTATTATATTAGTATAAAGCTATATATATATATATATAATATATATAATATCTATACTATATCTATATATTATATATATATATATGATTACTAATATACTATAATATATTAATATATATATATATTATATAATATATATATAGGTAAATAATTCAGACGCACAACACGCACACACACAATACCCATAATACTCAAATAAAAAAGATAATTCCAATAATTGAGATGTACAAGGATTTAGTGGAATCGCATAAGATACTTAATAAGAGGACATGAGTAACAATAGAGGAAAGAGAATTATGTGATAAATAAGGGGATGGAAGGGTGGGAGGTGTTTAATGGGGGGGTACAGTTATTTAATGAAGGGGGATTCTATTATTTTACGGTCGATATCAGTGGCCGCTGACCTAAGAATGTGAAAGTTAGTAAGGCGGAGAGAGTGATTGGAGTTGTGTGTGTGAGTACAGATGGAGGAATGTTCGGAAGATAGGGAAGGGAGGTTTGTACGGAAGGGTGTGCCCATATATTTATGGACCCTTAGTTTAAGTTGAAGGCCGGTTTGATCTATATAGCAAGTGCTGCAACTTGCATATTTATAGACGTAAATAACCGTGGACCTCAACATAGTGGAGAGCCCGTCCTTATGGAGAAAAGGATCCAATGGAAAAGGGATTGGGTTCAGTGAAGTGAGGATGGAGTGTGGAAAAGAGGTGTTAAAGAGTTGAAGTAGGTTATGATTCATGGAAGTGTGGGAAGGGCCTAGAAAGAGAATTTTAAAGTTTATTGAATGTTTGGGTACTGTATAGGCAAGAGGGATTTGGGTTTAAGGATGTTCAAGAGAAAGTGATGAATGGAAAACTCAATAAGGCTAGATGAGAAATAGTTAAAGGTGAAAAAGGTTTTTGAGGTGGAGAATTTCTTGGTAGAAATTACTCGATGTTGAGCAGATCTGGTAAGCTCTATGTAAATAGATGGTAATTGAGTTGGATAAGAATTTGAGGGCAGATGAACTTAAGAAGTTGGTACCAAGGAGAGAGGAGGTTGGTTTTCTGTATATATAGATTGTGAAACCGATGAGGATATGACGGACTAAGACATCAAGGAAAGGAAAACAACCATCGGATTCATCTCGGTGGGTAAATCGAATGTTAGGGGTTTTTGAGTTAAAGCAAGTGAAGAAGAGGTCGGATTGGCGTTTATTGCGCAAGATCAGGAAACAATCATCAATGTTGCGTTTGTTTACGAGGGGTTTATATTCTGGGGACCAATCATTGAGCCAATTGGTTTCATGGTCTAAAAGGAAACAGTTAGCGAAGGTGGGGCCTAAGGGGTAATCTATGGGCATACCATCAATTTGTTGGAAGTATTGGTTGTTGAAAGTGAATGGTATATCGTTAACTGTAAGGTTAAGAAGTTTGGTAAATATTGGTTAAGAGAATAAGCGATATTATGGTTTTGTGAATTGTGATGATGCTGCATGTTTCGGCAACAGGGATGTTAGTGAAGAGATTGGTAATGTCGAATTTGGTGATGTAACAATTAGTGTAATAAAGAAATTGAATGAATTTAGAGAAATTAAAAGAATCAGGGAGAGTGTAAATAAATGTTTGTGATGAAAAGTTGAAGGTAGGGGACAAGTAATTTAGAGATATTATAGGAAGGAATGCTGATAGCTGACAAAATAGGGCGGAGAGGGAGATTGGGTTTGGGAGTTTTGGTCTTGCCATACATTATGCCTAGAGTTGAACGGGTGACGAAGAGTTGGAAGTAATGAGAAGTAAGGAGATTTTGTTTTTTAAAGGAACGTAGGAAATTATTGATTTTATATTCCTAATTTTATGATCTTGGGGAAAGACTATCATTTACGCGCATGTATAACAGTCTATACAGCAAATTTAGAGGGTATCGGATAGCATAAAGAGGGGGGGGTAGCCTACCATCTGACGAAATATAGTCGGGTTCTGTTCGCATAACTATACTACAACGCCTTTGCACGTTGAATCATGAGGGAGATAGTAATAAAGGAGCTCATTTTAAGACGATTTTAAAATGCTACTCAAAATTAGCTCTGAGAAAACGCGTTTCCGAAATTATTTATAGTATTTACAGTATGTGCGATTGATTTTAAGTTGTCTGAAAACGTAGTGCGATCGCCTCTAATGTCATGGCCTAGTTAATGGTTTAAGTAGAGCTTCTCGAATAAAGGGAAAAGTTAAAGAAATACAAATTAAAGGCGACAGTAGCTTGAATTTTTTTATTTTCATTTTTATTTTTACTTTAATTTTAATTTTATTATTTTCATTTTATTTATTTTTGTGCATTTTGTTGCGAACACTTGTTCTAAATTATCTAATTATATCATTTTCATTTTATCTAGTTTTTTGTTCATTATACCCTATGTAATGTGATGTTTCCTAAGTTTCCTAAGTTTCCTAAGATGAAGTCGAGAGAGACTCGAAACGTTGAAATAAATTTTTATTTCATTATGTCTGTTCCTAGCCTTCTATTCATGTTCTATATAATATATATTATATATATAGTAGTATATTATTATATACTTATGTAAAAACTAGAATTTGAAATAGTTATATATATCATATATATATATATATATCAATATATATTATATAGTTATATAATATATATATATATAATATATATATATATATATATTATATATACTTTACTATATATAATATAATATATATTATATATTATGATATATATATATTTATATTACTACTAATATATAGTATACTATAGTATATATTATAGAATATATAATATAATTATATA
>JABUQX010053804.1:5000-23706 GCA_015478945.1 Trachelipus rathkii | reverse complement strand
GGGCCCTAGCACGCATGCACGCGTCAAGTACTTTGAACGACATACCGCCACGATGGACTAAAAGAAGAGCGCGCGAAAATTGTTCCTCGTACCACACGCAAAAACCCCAACTACCCCTGGGAACAAAAACACTCAACCAGTGGAACAATATATCAAACCCACAAAACAGACACAACGCAAACCTTCCGTCCACACATTCGGGCATCCGTAGGGTTAAACCAGTGCGAGCGACCGGACAGTGAGTGAGACACACTTCTTAGTGGTTTAATCGGGCAACTAATTGTGTATTGATATAATTCGCACGTTTACAGGAACTTCTCGCCGCTCTCTCTTATAGAATCATCGTGGCGCTAGTCATCAACACTTACAGCGGTCAATCTGCTTCGGCAGGTTCAATCACAAGAAGAGGAATCTTCCTTAGAAGTTACTTCTTCTCAACACTATCAACACTGCGGTCGATGGAATGATAGCAGAACAAAAACCAATGAGCAGTCTATAACTCTCAATCAACCAACATTCCTACACTCATAATCCTACCTACATCAAAAAATGAAATATCTCTTGTTTATACATCCTCAAAAACCAAACCTAGGAATGCTCAATAAATACTCCACGCACTAACCTAAACTTATTATACCACTAAACAGTATCAGACATAAGATCTCAACTCTTACCATCATATCCCACATAACCTACAACCTCAATCCAGATAAACCTATTCCATAACTCTACCTAAACAAACAAACCTTATAAATAACTCCACTCCATATATGCTACAGTAATATATAACGGCAGGCGCCTACCCCAACAAACCCAAAGCCCAACACCAATCTAAAAACCCACTCATACAAAATTAGGGTAGCTAGACAACGCTAGGTAGCTCCTAACCAATATTTTGCAAGTCTCTTTGATAAAATACTCACAATGGATAAAGTACTCAACTAAACTATTACACTATCTCTATAGAAAGTGCAGAAAATGAACACCTGATTTCATAACCATAAGACTCCTCAACGCAACACAAACTACCCATTAGTCAATAGCAATATAACAACTAAATTCATTTCTGGCACAAATATTGACCCCTCCACTCTCTCTTAATTGAGTAAAATTTTCACGCTAATCTAGACGTACAGAGAACAACATAACTCATACATCTTCACAAACATATACATCAATATATAGGGGCCAGGCTTAAAAGCTCTCAATGGAATAAAGGAAAACCTTTTCTAGGTATTCAAAAATAAAATTACGAGAATCTGCGAGTATATCACCAATGCTAAAAGATATATGAGGAGAATAATGCAATCAAAACTTTATCCTAAATAAATCTTCTCTCTCTCTCTCTCTCTTCTCTACTCACTCTCTCTCTCTTTACGTACTACTACTATTTACAAACCAATCAACTCATAAATCACCTCACTCATAATCCATAATACTATATATAATAGCCTACCTTACTATAGATATGTGTCTATTTCAATTATAAACACTATGTACACGATACACACCACAATTACAATTTATACTACTTATAATTATATATATATAAATTATCATACCTCCAAGTGTATATTTCAAGGATACGCATTGATTTAATATATATATATATAAGGAACTACTTGACAATAAGAAAAAAAAATTAAAAAGCATAAATATAATAGATTAATAATAACTAATGACCTTTCTCCCACTAATATTGATTATATAAATATATCCTATACCATACTCAAACTAAGTATAATTATGATAATACCTACTATCACACTATATAAAATATATATAAACATTCCTATATATAAATATAAATTATTATTACTAAAACAAAAATGTAATATAATATATTAATATATAACTAAATTAAATATACCTATTAAATATAATCACTAGACAAAAACGGTTTTATAATAGTACATAAACTAATAAGGAAAATTTTAGAAAACTTAAATCTAAAAACTATATTATATAATAAATATAATAATATATTAAAACATAAACAATATATATTAACAATACAAAAAAAATATATACAAAAATATTATTAATATTATATTATTATATAAATAATCATTGATTAATATTAAATATAAGTAAAATATATACAAGAATAATTAAATAAAATAAATAAGCATAAGTGTACTAATTGCTAGAGTAATATCTATTTCTATATAATACAATTAAATTATATAATTATATCTATATTATAATACTATAAAATAATAAATACTAATCATAAAAATGATATATATATAATAAATAATGAAATAAAAAACATTATATTATATAAACTCAATAATATAATCAACATATATAAATAAATACTTAATATATTATATATACACCTATCCAATTACACAATTTAATATAATTTATCAGTAGCTCTAGATCTCACCAAGCAACCAAACTCTCACTCATGAAATACAAATTGTTCCAAGCACATCAGAGTAGTGTCGTTTTCAATAAAAAATAATACCTGGATTCTCAAATGAAAATACGCTCGCTTTTAAATTCGAACTTTTGATAAGGTTGAGTGATTAAATTAAAGTTAAACTAAGAAGTTAGAACTTAAATATACATAGGTTTTATTTAAACTAATAATCTTAATTAAGTACAAAGAATATAAAAATAAATCTGTCCACAGGACTATATTACTACAGTTTCATGCCTTTGTGCACACACAAAATATAAAGATACAAATTATTTTCTTTTGTATATTACACTAAAAATTAAGATAATACTGTATATGAATGAGTGAGCCAATATGAGGGACTTCTTCTCTAATTATTCAATTATATTTCTATTAGCTGTTTAAATATTTCGCAATCTTGTCTTGAAGCAGCCTTGCGACAATATTGCGAAATAAACAACTAAGAGAAAATTTAAAGAGAGAGCCTCATCTGTCTAATCAAAATATAAGTATTTCTTTAATTTTTTTGTTAAAACAAAGGAACAATAATTAATGTATCTTATATTTGTGTGGGCAAAGCATGACACAGTTAGTAAAAGCCTGGACGATTTTTAAATATCTTGCTATTAATATTCTAAAGAAACATGATGAACATATACTTTAAACTTTGAGTTTAATTTTTAATTATTTCATCAATCCACCCATAAATAAGATTTGTACAAGACGTGATGATCGGTCATTTTACCGATTAATCGGCCGATTAATCGTTAATCGGATATATATATATATATATATATATATATATAATATATAATATATATATACTAACCTTAATTATATAATATATATAATATATAATAATATATAAATCATATAAATATAATAATAATATATATAATATATAACAATAAATAATACTAATATATATAAAATATAAAATAAATATATATAATAATAAACAATATATATATATATTAGATTTATAAATAATATATATATATATATATATAATTAAATAACATATATAATATAATAATAATATATATATAATAATATAATAATATATATATAATAATATATAAATACTAAAACATATAAAAAATAATACTATATAAAAAAACTAAAAATTCACTATAGTTCCTCTCATACAAATCAAAGTATCTTTTTCAAAAAAATACCTGAAAATCAAATGAAATACGCTCGTATAATCGACCTTGAAAAACCGATAGATGGGATAATTAAATTCACACTCAAAGCAATTAGAACTAAAAAAACATGGATATTTTTAGATAATTAACAACAACAAGTACCAGATATAAAAATATAACGTCCAGGCTAATTTACTAGCTGCTTTCATGCCTCTCTCGGCCAACATCCAAACTATATAGATATCAAATATTTTCATTTATATGTTTACCACACCCATTCAAGATTATAATAACTTTAATGATTGTTGTCGCAAATAATTGAGGGCTTCTTCCTCTTCATTTTTTTCATTTAGCATGTTAAATTTTCGTAATATAATGTCGCAAGGGCTGAACTTACAAGCCTTAGTTGGCAAATCCCTATCATTAGGCAATGATTATTTTAAAAAATTTCTAGAAATTGCTCAAATTTTCACTGAAAATTCTTTAAAAAATAAAAAATTTCTATCTCAACTCTTGTTTGAGTCTCTTACCCATCTTCATCTTTGCAAGCTTTCTGACATTCTTGATTGAGGAGATCTTTTATATTAATAAGTTCTTTCTATATTGCTTCATATGAGTTCGTTACATTTTCTTCGTCATTTAATTATTTCATTTAGAGGTGCTTACTCTTTTCAACGTATTTGAAAAAATGGATCAAAGAATAATTATCAAATATACCATTTAAAGAAATAATGGGGAAAACTACATAGTCAAAGATTATCTCATGATATCAGTAAATTAAAAGAAAATATAGTTGTCACTTACCCTCGAATATTTTAATAAAAAAATCTGTTTCGTGTTTCGTTAAGTGAAAACGCGTTAATCGAAGCTCACTGTTCATCTGATTTTACAAATATAAAATATAATAAATATAAATATATATACTATATAATAAAAAATAAAATAATAAAAATATATATAATCAACTATATATAATATATATATAATGTATATACATAAAATTATAATATATATATATATAATAATATATTATATAATCATCATCACAACTCTTCTGCTCCCGATACATAGGAAGCACTAAATGTCGTTGCGAGTAGCATGTACCCTGGACAAACAACTCCAGTGCAAGGAAATGACGCATGTCTGAAAGAAGGCCCAGGCCTTACCGTCACCTTAGAGAGAACTCGCCGCAGTCAGAAATATCCTCCCTAGACGACTTCATCGGAAGGCCGCCATCTACGACTCCACCCTACGCGTAGTCTTCACTCTCGTTCCAATGTGAGGTTTCAATCAACTTGGCACAGGCGGGCACAACACATAACCCTTCACCCCAAAGACCACGATCCTCTATCCATCCTACTAACTCAGCCAGCTCTTCTTCGCGCCTCATCCAAACTCACTTCCTCTCACTCAGGCATTCTTTAGTGAATACAATCCACTCCTCTCTTCCGGTCCTTTCAGCCCAGTCGCATCTCCAGCACACTCACACTATATCTCGCCTCAACACAACCGACTATCATCCATGCTCTCAACACCAAGCACAACTGCAAATCCCTCTGGAACATAAAACCTTTTCTTTTTATTTCTCTTCACTATACTCCTGTCCTTTCTACACAACATCAACTCCTTAGATGTGCGGTGTCATGTCTCACTTTATATACTAAATATTCTCCCAACAACCTAACACCCGCATAATCACTAAAGCAATTGTCAATTTTACTAATACATCTCGTCACTTCTAGGAACGTTTGCCATATCAACTTTCCACCCTACTGTTACATTCCAACACAGGAAGAGTAAAAGAACTTCACACAAAACATATCATAGTCAGTAAAGACACCTAGCGCACTATAAGGACTTAAGTCCCTTTACAATCACACCGCAGGACATAATTAGCACCTAGCTACACCACTCTTAACCTACTCACACGTTTCCTCTACAACCTCTGATTAATCGTTTCATCTTCTCTATTTAAAAATAAAAATCTTAACTAAATCATTTAAACCATCCAGGGACACTTGTTACGCGTTGTCGCACCAAATCCTACATATACTCCAACACCGATGGACTGTTCACTCCGTACAACACAACCCCAATATCACTCCCCATTCTTATCTACGTGTACTCAATTTTCAAACTCCTCAGTATTTCACAACACTTGCCAAATTCCCTTACCATCTCGCTCAAAAAACCATCTCCTCACGCATTGCAACACCACAAAAAACACAAAAATGAACACTTTGAATCAGCGCAGGTCACCTCCACTCTTTCTCATTCTTTGATATCTATTAAACTTAATATTATTATATTAATAATATATACGCTAATATATATACAGCCTAATACTATAATCCATGGTCTAAGATTAAGAAAATACTTATAATATACTATAAACGCCATATATAAAATAATATTACTACATGAAAAGTACTATGTTCAATAGTTATGCATGAGACAATTATAATGAGTAATCAATTTAAAATTTAATAATATATAGATCACATAATAACCACCAAATAAACATGGTGGTGTCATTATCAATAATGGAATATAATAAAGGTAGATATTATATTGTTCCTGATATATTGCTAATGCGATAATGATAATAATCAATACATAATCAACCTAATAATAAAATAATAATAATTACTAAATCAATAATACATAATATAGGAATAATTAATAATATAATAATAATAATATAATATAATAAAACAATCTTAATAATAATAATCAAAATATATAATCATAATAATATAATATAAATAATATAATAATAATTACATACATAATAATAATACATAATAATACATAATAATAATTAAATAATTAACACTAATAAATAAGCAGTAGGTGGGATTGAAAGTTGGTAAGCCCAGATCTTCTGAAATTAGAACAAAATCGTACACTTTAGTGAAGACTTAATCTTTTCATTTTTTAGTCTAAGGCGAAAACCGCTCAACACCGTATCTTTGTCCTACTTAACTAATTGTTACGAAAAAATTATGCACCATATCTTGTCTTATATCTCCAAACTTTGCCACTCCAATCTATCTTTCGATCACTAATCATGCGTTGGTATATTTTGGCATCATTTGAACGCTTACAAATATTCTAAATCAATTTATACAGCCAACTACATCACGTGAAAACTTAAATATCTTACGCTTCTAATCAATTATTGTAAAGGTAAATTCCTTAATTCAACGCAAAATAATTGGTAAATACCGTTTACTACGATAATGTATTAATCGTACCACATCAGACAATCAATAACTCTGTATAAAACACAACCAGTAAACACGCAGACAACAACATATTTGTGCCACACACAAATACCAACACACACTACACCACAACATGCACAAACCCTATCCCTAATATACTTACCTAGTACCATATATATACGTAACACTAATATATACCATATCCCTATATTACCTATATCCTAATAAATTACCTATATATAGATAATAATATATTACAGTAAGGATTAATCAATTACTATAGTGCTTAATATATTATATCCGGAGTTTATATATTATATATATATATATATGAAGTTATTATACGGTTTCTAATATTATATATTTATATAAAATATATATACGAATAATATAATTAAATATAAAAAATATAATATAATTATATAATATACTAATATAAATGCTAATATATTATATTCTACCAATCCGCACCCCCCCCATACTACTACCTAGATTTACATACCCTACCTACTACTACATATATATACTATATCTTCCCTTACCCTTATATAAATACTAATCACACACTCTAATAACAAGACCCTACCTACAGTGATTCTAATTACAAAATACCTACCTAATCAGTTATACATATATATAATAATAACCTCTAATATATATGCCTACTAAAATATTTATATATATATATATATATAATTATATGTAAGATACTCACTATAAACTGATACATACTATAATACATGTATATCATAACTTCGACTACCTATATAACTCCAACCATAAATAATATCATACAATTATACTGAGTGCATAATTATACATCAATACGGCTATATATATATCCTAAATACTACTTAATAATATAATATATATATTATATCTATATTATATATAGTATACTATCATATATAATATATGATTATATATATAAATCATATAAATTATAATAAATACTTAAGATACCCTATATAACATATATAATATATTACACAACTACTACTACTAACAATACTATCTAAATACTCCTATAAATATGAAATATATCTCCTATATACACAAATATTATAATCACTGTATACTATATCTAATAACTACTAATACCTACCTTATATATAACTAAATAGTATATAACCCTAATACCTCATATTACACTATACTCCCTACCCCTAATAGCTACCTACCTCAACTACCCTATACTAATATAGTATAATACCTAAACCTATCAATAAACAATACTCATTCACATACCTATACTATAACTTACTACCCACTTATATAATTATACCTACTACTCACTACTTCATTACCCTACACTACACATAAACCTACTACTATAATATATATTACCACTACCCCAAATCCCCGCCCACCTTACACCCATTATCTACACCCTACCCTCACTAACCTATATTACTCATACTATCCATAAATATATCTATAACGCTTATACCCCCCTACCATACTTATCTACTAATTATAACCCATCATATATTACCCCTATACCCTCTATGACATATAATACTAGTTAAATATACCTACATACTAATATATACCCTTTAATACTTCATTAATATCACCGCAATCAATTATATACTACCCAACATACATATATATACTATCTACCTCACCTCACCCCTACTCCTACTTCTATACATACTAATACATAGTATATATTTCTCATATATATACTATTACTATATACTTGAGTCATAAAACCCAGTTAGTCATTACTAATATCCTACCCTTATATATATCCATAATATTATATATACTATACCTATTAAATTCACATTTCCCTATTATTATTATCTATACATATACTATATCTCTCCTTATATCACTACATACATATATATAATATATACCCTATATATATATAAATCTATTATAAAATATACGCATTAACCTATTAACTTACATCACCACTACTACACATATAATATAACTACACACACAATAAATAAATAATAAAAATAATAAATAAACACTATCATATAACCTCAAATACAACGATAATATCTAATAATACCTACTATAACCCATCCTATATTACTCCCTATATATATCCTACTACCCCTAACTATACTACATAATAATATATAAATAATACATATACATAAATATAATTACTATAATATATAATATATAATAGTGTAATATAATATAATTAAATAATATATAATATAAATATAAATTAATGTATATATATATATATATATATATATTATATATAATATATATATATATATATATATATTATATAATATAAATTATTATATATAATATTATTATATAATTATATGAATATATATATAGTATAATATAATATTATTAAATATATATATATAGTTAATATAATAATATAAAAATATAATATAGTGTCTTATATTACTTAATAAATATATATATATAATATATAATATAATATATATATATATTCACGAAACAGCTGGGACGTAATATGAGAGGTGATTTCCCCAGCTATAAGCGACAAAGTGTTTATATCTCTGTTCCCGCGGAGTTATTAAGAGATTTTGAGTTAATAAAAAATACATCTGAAAAATGTATGGTTTTAAAGATAGAAGACAAAAGAATGATATGGCCAGTGAATAAGCAAATGTTATAAATAGCAAGCAAGAAAAACAAGCTATCTCATATAGACCATCTTAGCACAAGATTTCCGGCACTTGGACGCAATGACTGCAGCGACCACTTATCAATGATATTACACACATTATTTCTTACGATAGAGTCCGAATATATTTGGCGTCTAAATTAGTCCCGAGTAATGCCTAATTATAAATTATTACAACTTATAGCGCTTCTTTGAGAATGGTGAAATGGTGTTATAGCCAAAAGTAGCTAAACAAATATGCCTAAGATTATAGGAATTCTAGACCTTATAAGATAATACATATCCTCTAATCCATAACACTATACCTCATCTTGAGTGAGAAATTAACAGTTATGAATTACCTAAAACTAGTTATAACTAACTAATGTTATACTTATATCTCTGAGCTCCTTATAGTAAATTGTTAACTTTTGCACACGTACATAAATAAATAACTGCATCTCCCACATAAAGATCCTTTTATCTGAAGTGGAGTAAATGACCGTTAAAATTGATTTATTAACAGCCATGTTATGATGATAACCAGAGAGAATGAATAATTATCATATCTGTGAGAAAAATCAGTAAAATTGAACAATTGATCCGTTTTCAAACATTGCAAAAATGAATTAAGGTTTCACATACTACAATCCTAGGACTATCATATTAAAATAAGTTCAATGCTGTACACAAACTGTAGGCGGTAAAGCTAGTTATTTGCGTCAGGTTTCGCAAATAGAAAGTAGAAGTTATCCAAAGGAAAATAACTGGCACCTCTACTCTCACTTGATCTTTTCAGTCGACCTAATTCTTCTAAAACACAAGCAAACTGAAAATGACACATTTTCACTGGTCATACCAAACAATCGATTTGACAGTTGACGTGCGTAAATACAGTTTAATGCAATGGCATCTATCTCGAAAAATACCTTTATCAATGTATACTTATATAAGAACATTAATTACTTACTTATAATCACTTAAAGGAAAGCCTCCTGACAATTTGTTACCGGATTTCAATAGCAATAGATATCTAAATATATATATATATATAATGCACATATATATATATATACTTATATATATATAATATAATATTTTATTAAGTATATAATATATATATTTTATATTTAAATAATATTTTACAATATTATCACAATATTTATAAACTTATTAATTATACTTAATAATATAATAAACTAATAAAAATAAGTACTTATTTATATAATATATGATACTATATATACATACTCATAAAAAATAATAGTATTGAATATAAATTATATAGCTTAATTATATAACTAATTAACAATATATTATATAATTATAATAGACAAAACATCTCTTACACATAATAAAAATAGTAACTATTCTATATCTTAAAATATTTTAAAATATCATTCTACGTTTTATTTAAAAATAAATTATTTTTAATAGATTTTTAAAATTATAAATTTCTCGAGAAAAACAAATTTGATAATAAAATTTCAACTACAAGAAAAAGATTTGAAAAATATAACTTTAAAGTATTCAATAATTAAATATACTTCTTTGAAGTTGAAACTCTTATTAAATTAATATATTTCTTAAATATTTACAATAAATTTTATGGTTAACATTTTTTAACATGGATTTCAAATAAGGAATTTCCTGGGAAATACAAAATGTTTAATTAATATTTAAGATAATAAATGCTGTATCAATCGTTGGAGATCATCAATTTATTTATTTAATCGAATTTAAAAATCATAATTTTAGACGAAAAGAATTTTTCAAGGTATGAAATTTAGCTTGGTGTATATTTCTTGAATTTTAGCTATTCAAATTATATATTTACTTATTAGTATTTTTAATTTTATAATAAAATAAGATGATTAGTATATATATCTATATAATATATATATATATTATATATTTATATATATAATTCATAAATACATCTATAATAATTGATAATATATATATTATAATATATATTATAATATTATATATACATATTAATATATATATATATCATTATATATATAATATATATTATATACAATTATAATAATATAATTTTATTAATATATAATAATATATATATATATATATATATATATATATAAATAATATCAATATATAAAAACATATATATAATATACTATATATTAATAACTTACTAATAAATATTATAATATAACTACTACCTATTATAACAATATAATTAAAATATATATATAATAATATTAATATATATATATATATAAATATATATATTAATTATAATAATTATATATAAAAGGCAGCCATTATCGAATCTCGAATCGTCAAAAAAATTACCGCTAAAAGAAGAATTCGACAAGGAGTCATAAATTCACGGAGATCAAAAGCCCGAAACCCAGTGACTGATCTAATTTACTTTATGACAGAAAAAAGAGATATTCATCTCAACAGATGGCAACTGTTGTAATTATGTTGTTAAACTCCGCTGACGAAGCGTTAAAATCTTCTGTGACTCACCTTCATATTTATAATGGGGCCAGTGCCTAATATGAAGTACTCAGCATTAATATGCGATAAAGAGAAAACCGGTGCTAAAACATACGTTTGAAGACCGTCTTTTAATATGGGAGTACGTTGAATGGTCCATATGTTCCTAGATGCATTCCGGTTGTTGTATTAACTCAATAGCAACTAGCGAGAAGTTCACAACGTTCGAATCCCGCTGACGAAGAGTAAAAATCTTCTGTGATCATCTAAATATTATACCACCTGGACTGTGGATGGAACGTAGTTTATTTAGAAGTATCCGAGTACTATGTTTACTCGACTGCGATCGCGGGATTGTCCAATGTTCTGAATCACCCGCTGATGGAGAGTGGAACTCTCCTGTGGGGCTCTTGAAGTACCCAAGGCAATTTAATGGATGAAATGGATATGAAAAACCGAAGGTGCTTTCGAATGAGACTGCGCTTGAACCGTTACTTAGAGCTTTTCGTGAATCCAGATTCTGTCGCTTGTCTCTCTCCTCTTCCTAATGTTGTCTCGGGCGAAGAGAATAACTGCACCCAGCTCCCGCAGTTAACCAGAACACACTCTCACGAGAGTGACCGCAGTGTACTCAACCGGAGACAACTGACGCCAATTCGCGAGTGCCACGCGTGCCTTTCATGGAGATAGTTCCTGCCTATGGAGGGAATGCATGCTTCGGACCCTCCGCGGAAGACATGTGGGCAGGTGCCATTCATACGCACTTCAGGCAAACAATGTCCTCAGGGGCTTGCTTGGGGAGTCAACCAAAATCCCTACATCCTAAGGTCTGAGGTTTGGACCCGGTTGAGGGATAAATACCTCCCTTAGAGGGTGGCAAGAAAAAAAAAAAGTACTCACAGAATTGGAAGTCAACAGACAGTCTCCTTACTTCTTCCGTCACGACGGCGATAATCGAAAACAGTATGGCGACTCCCGCGTTTGCTGCAAAGATTAACAACAAACCCGGATGCTCTAATTCACTTCTACGGCCATCCCACGTCCCCCAAAAAAAGAACGCCTTCAACGTAGTAATTTCCTAACAGCACCCGGTTTTCTCTCCCATAAATGCTGAGTATCAAGGCCAGGCCTTTAAGCGTATGCTACGCACGAGCGATGTCTATATGGATCGAGACTACTAAGAGATACCCGCGTAGCAAGTGCATATTAAAAACTCACGTTATCGACAGACGGTCTCTTTTTGGAGGACGTGGCCACAATGGACCTAGTGTTAAATAGAGCATACCGGTTAGTTATTTAACCTTCAGCAAACGCGGCAGTCACGTCCGAACATCCCGCTGGAACGAAGGAAGTATAAAATAACTTCTGAATGACTACATTCATTAAATTTATGGTGAAGAAACCCAGGGTGCTTTAAAACACTACGTATTCAAGCGTCTTTTTTTGGTGGAGCGTGGATGGCGCTTATGAGTTAGAGCATCCGGTTTGTTGTTAACATCAGCAAACGCAGGAGTCCAACCCGAATCTTCGAATCCGCTGACCCGAAGATAAATCTTCTGATAGACTCAGTCATCTCATAGTATAAGGCCATTTTGAAGTACTCAAGCATTTTGGGGAATAGAAAAAATTCTAGATGGATATAGGAAACTACGTTTGAGCGTATCTTTTTTGGGGAACGTGGATGCCTAGTGGAAGTAGAGCGATCCGGTTGTGTTACATACAGCAACGCCGAGCAAGCTCCAACTCTCGAATCCGCTGACGAAGAGTAAATCCTTCTGTGACTCACTCATTTATCATTCATATATAAATGAATGAGTCACACAGAAATTTACTCTTTCGTCAGCGGGAATTCCGAACGTTTGGACTCCGCGTATGCTGATCAACACACGAGATGCTCTAAAACACAAATAGGCCAATCTCACTGTCCCAAAAAAACAGACGCTTCAAACGTAGTTTATCTACAAGCCACCAGGGTGACTCATTCATTTAAAATGCTGAGTACTCAAAGGACCCAAAGTACCCCATTTAAATGAATGAGTCAAAGAAGGATTTTTAGCCTCTATCGTCAGCGAAGAAGATTCGGAACAGTGGACTCCGCTCGTGTTTCGCTTAGATTACGAAATCAACCCAGGATGCTCTAATCTCACTAGTGTTAAGATAGACGCATCCGGTCTCGTTGTATAACTCAGCAAACGGCGGAAGTCCAAACGTTCGAATCCGCTGAACGTAAGAAGTAAAATTCGTTCTGTGGACTCATTGTATTAGTAATATCACGAGGCCGACAATGCTCTGAATCCACTTGGCCCAGTCCACGTCCCCAAAAAACAGAACGCTTCATAAACGTAGATGTTTTAAAGCACCCGGTTTTCTCATCCCAATAAATGCTGAGTACTCAAAGGCTTCAGTACTCTTCCGTCAGCGGCGATTCGAAACGTTGGATCCGCAGTTGCCTGATGTTAACAACAGCTCGGATGTATAAAAATCCAATATCTGCATATGCTGAACATTCGCAAAAATAAAAGATCTGCTTCAAACAGACTAGTTTATTAAAAAGCAACCCGGATATTTTCATCATAGAAAAGCTGAGTACTCCAAAAGGCGCATAGGACTCCTCACATATAAAAGATATATAAGTTGAAATGATGTGCAGAGCAGAAGATTTTACTCTTCCAACAGTCAGCGGGATTACAGAGACGTTGGAACTCCGGGTTGCTGAAAAGGTTAAAAACAAAACAACCGGCACATGTCTAAAACACGAAGGAAAAGGCCATCCAACGTCCCCAAAAAGAATGTACGCTTCCAACGCAGAGAGTTTCTACTAAAGACACCAAGTTTTACTCATCCCAATAAATGCTGAGTTACTCAAAAGGCCTGAGACCCCCATATTAAAGACTGACATGAGTTCACAGAAGATTTGAAAATATATAATTTTTAAGGCACCAACATTTCTTAAATATATAGATATTGACTTTAACTCTCAAATGAAGCCAACAACCGTTAGCAAGATTATGCACCTAAGTATATAATTGGTTGGAATCGGAAAGAAACGACCACACAAAACTATGAGCCACATCCCAGCGACAATTCTCAGATAAACCAAAGAGATAACAACAAAAACTAGAACAAAAGGAAAAACGAGGACAATTTATACTAAAATTCTCGAAATAGGAGGTACATCTCTCTCCACAAAATAAAGATCACTCAAACGACAGCCCGCAAAGCCACAAAAAACATTTTGCGATACAAACTTCTTTCTCATTTACAATTAATTTTGGATTTTGTTTGATACTCATTTCTTGAAATTCAACTAACGAAACTTCAGGCCTCCTCTTCAAAATTATGCCTCGAAATAATTAACAAGTACACATATCTCTTTGTTTAATACAAAATAAATTTACAACACATGCAAATACAATTTAACCACAAGGATAAATACAATTTTCACAATGATCCAAGAAAAGTAGACTCGCATCTTTGAACTTATTATTAAGTCCCCCAATTGAGTCGTATGCATTTACTTCATTACGTGTGTACGCACCAACTAACTCCAGTTTGATTGAATCCAAGTTGTAATTGGCTGAAAAGAGCCAATATATATCTCCCTCATAATCAACCAGAACTCACAGTTTCTGTTTTTTAAGCTTTCCATTAGGTATTGTCTCTTGGCGAACGTCTGTCGCAGCTTCTACTTCGAAAATGAAGACGACTTACTTGGCCTTATATGGATCAAAGGAAGTAGTGTCACGGTATGGCAGTTAGATCTTCTAAGCAATGTCAAAGTTCCAAAGATTCTCGTCAAGTGACATCTACGACATTTTATCATTGCTCTTTGTCTCAAGATATATTTAATTTAACAGTTTTTAGTGTTTGGCTTAAAATGTTTGTATATTTGCTTATATCTAACAGATAATTGAATCAAATTGCATTATAAATTTTGAATGTACCTTTCATTGTATAATATTTTGAATTTTGTTTATATACCATTTATATTTTGTAATATCTTGCATTCACATGTGTGTATGTGTGCTTATGTATAGCGTGACATAACCAGATATGCTTGCATGTGGATGTACTTTTTCAAAGGTATGTATTAACTTTACTTTATATATCTCTATCATTGAAATGTGTATGCTAATGTTTGTAGCCGTCACACTTTAACGAAAATGCACCCCAAATATGCATACATATATGAATGAAATTAATTAGCTTTTAAATATACTCATATAAAACTATATAACATTTTATCACTTCGTGTTCAGCCGATGGGAAGTATTATTGCCCCTCAATGATACCACCTATTCGCACAGAGAAATTTGAACATTATTTTACTTTCGAAATTATGTAAAAATCTTTGAATGCAAAATTTTTCACATGAGATCTCGCCATGAAATATCTGCATTATAAAGCCTGATCTCGATTAGAATACTCAGTCAGGAAAAAAATCAAAGAAGAAGATAGAAGAACATCACTAAAGCTACCCTTCGAAATCACCTCCACCAAACTTAAATTACAAAGAAAACCCAGCTTCTCCGCAAGGGAGTTCAAAAATTCAGGGGAAAAGGCGCCACACCGAATCTCGAAAAGAAGAATTCGGACAAGTGGAGTCAAATTCAGCGGAAAGCCGTGACTAAGCACATCAATTCAAATCACTTATTGAAGAAAAGAGTATACAACAGATGGGACAATCGTAATATTATGTTGAATAATAAAACTTCCGTCTTAACAAATCCTGCAATTATTAATTACTGCTCAATTAAACCTTTTATAGGGCTCCTGCTCTCGAAAAGAAAGCCACAAATTAGCAAGTTTGCCCCCATATATAAAACTATCATAATTAATATATAAATAACTACATAATCAATACAATAACAAACATAAAAATTTTTCCCAAATAAAAAATAATCTATAGTACCCATAATACTAATAGAACCTATATAATATAAACCAATAATAAAATATAGTAAAAAATAGAATACACTAATACTTATACTAAACAATATACATACTAAAATAAATTAATAATAATATAAAAAACCTCACCAAAAATAAAATATAATAAATACAAAATATATACCTAATAATAATAATATAATACTATAATACTATATATATACTACTATAAATACTATATAATATATATAAGATAGTATATATATATAATATAAAAACATATAAATAATACTAAAATATACTACCTATAATATATAATAGGCGACACTTTAGATTTTTTGAGAACTATCAAATTTTAAAATTTTTTTAATCTTCTATCTTATACAATTTAAAATCTATATCTCATATGTTCAATTATACACGTTTAACTAGCTTTGTGAGTGAAATACTGTTATTTTTCCAAGGATTTTCCGTTTTATGATAATATATTAACACAGGAATATGAAAGCAGCCTTCCATGCAAGGAGATATTCCCAACCTCACGACCTCAGACTAGCTGTACTTCACCTCTTCAACTGTTTCGCAAAGCTTCCATTGTTTTTCAGTTGATCGTAGCATTTCATTCGCATAGTGCACTACCCACCAGAACAATTAATTTCGCCAGCTACTTCATTTCATTTTATCCTAATACTATATATATTACTACCGCTTAGTATATATAGTCATAATATATATATAATAATATATATAAAAATATAATATATATATATATATATAATATAAATCATATAAATATATATAACTATATAATATAATAAGATATATATAAATATAATATTATATTAATTATAATTAACTAATTATTCTTTATTAATAATTAGATTGAAAAATTATTTATTTAACACTTAAACATAATATTTAAATGTTACAGGAGAGAAAGGAATTTCCAAGGTATAAATTAACTATCATATATATTCTTTACATTATTCAAATTTTATTATCTACTTATTTAATTTATTTTATTAAAATTAAAATATAACATAAATATATAATATATATATATATATATAATAAGTATATCACTAGAATCATATATAAGAAAATATATATATAATTAGTAATAATAATTATATATATATATATATATAATATATATAATATTACCTCATATATATATATATAATACTAAATATATATAATATATATATTATATTTCAAGGATAAACTCTTTACTTAAAGTATAGCTCGTGTGCGACCTTTATAAGTGCAAGCCTATACTATAACGTACACGATATATCGCATATATACATAAATATATATATGAAAATATATAAATCCTTATAGAAATTATATATAATAAAATATAATAACTAATATATAATAATATACATATATCATAAATACTAATAATATATATATAAGATACTAATAAAATATGCCAAATCCTAAAAAACCCCACACAAAGCCAAATATATAATAGGTATATAATATATAACATACAACTATAGTATACTAATAAAATAAATCATAGATATAATATTTAATTGTTATTTATTATAAATACATAAGATAAAAATAAAACTATATAAAAAATAATAAAATATATAAAAAAAAAATAATTATAATATAACTAATAAATATATATAAATATTGGCATAACTCGCAAATTAATAAAAGTGTTGGAGAGTATAAACAAAATATAAGAACGAGTGGGATATCTAGTACGATACATCCAGAACCGGCTAGAGATAGCCTTGTGATTGAGTCGCCACCTGCGGCGAACTCCCGCGATTCTACACTTTGAAACTGTTCTTGCATTCAACTTTTTAAGGTTGGAAGGATGACTCCAAGCTGAGTTTAAAGACAAAATCGATCAAGAACATTAAATAGTCTCATTACGAAAACAATGCCGGTCGCGTTCGAATATACCCAGAAGAAAGGCAGATAT
>JABUQX010053803.1:22500-32911 GCA_015478945.1 Trachelipus rathkii | reverse complement strand
TTATATTATATATAATATATATATTAATATATAAATTATATATATATATATATATATATATATATATATAATATATTATATATCAATATATATATAATATATATATATATATATATATATATATATATATATATATATATATATATAATATATATATATATATAATATATATATATATATATATTTATTTTAAATTATATATATATATATATGCAAAAATCTTTAGAGAGTTTTATAACAGCTCAAACTCTTCAAATGTTAAGGAACAATTTAAAACCACTTAAGTACTAAAGAGGGAAATCAAAATATTAAAAAATTAAACAGTAGTTTACGTTTCGAAACTAGTACAACGTTTCCTCCTCAGAACTTAAATGGAAATAAAATTAATTTTGACAAAATAAATAATAAAATTAAAATATGAAAATAAAAATGAAAGCAAATTAACAGATGCCAACAAAAAATTCTTCACAAAAAATTATTTGATGATAAATATTTAATTTTTTCAGATATGGAAATTTCTTGTTATTAGCGTCAAAATTAAAGAACCTTTCGGAAATAATTAAAATTAGATTTAGTTGAAAATGAAAAAAGATTCTAATAATTGATTTAGATTTTATTAAAAAGGAATTAAAAACAAAAAAAAGTTGCACCTTCCCAATTAATGATGTGTCATTCTGTGAAAGATGTCACCACTTTGCATTTTCGTTATTTCCTTCTTAGGGCGTAAACAATATATTCTAATCGGAACCTTCAGGGTCTTAACGTTTCACCGAAATATGAATTATTTACAAAATCCACAAGGAATTTGTAAACGCCCCCAGTCTTCCAATTTAGTCGTATTATTATTTATCAAAATTTGTGATAAGGTATCCGGGAAACTGAATACAATAGTGATATTAAATAAGTGTTTAAACATAAATTTAATGTCAAGTAGTTGAGGTGAGAATGGGATGACTTTAACGTTATCATTTAGAAAAGGAATTTGTCCTCTTAATCCCAAATAGCTAGAATAAGCCTGTTTGTACTTCTTATGAATTAAAATTTTGTTGGATAGGCTAAGTTTTTAAATGTACGAAAGATAAAATCAACTTCTTGCTTCAAAATATGGAGGATCACGAATAAATGAAAGATCTCAAAAAACATGTTAAAAATAACATTATTTTAAATGTAAAGTCTTTGGAAGAAAAAAATAATGAAGCAATTGATTAGTATGTGTTGGTTGCGATACACTTTAAAGGATAAAGAAGTTCCTGTTTGCATAATTTAGCAATGTCCAAAAAAGGAATTGCAATCCATTCAACTTGTGTTTTCGTAAGAAATGACTAGAAGGGGTTTAAATTATAATTTGAAAGATTAATTACATTAATGAAAAAGGATGTAGGGACAACAGTAATGACATCATCAACATATCTCTTCCATGAAACAACTTGAGAAAAGAGAGGGGCCTGTGGAAGGAGTCTGGATTCAAAAAAATTCCATATAAATATTTGCCATGATCGGACTTAGATTACTGCCCATTACTTGCACCAAATATTGCCGATAAAAGTTATTGTTAAAGGTAAAAACATTTTGAGACATACAAAAATACGTAAACAATTAATAAAATTGGGAATTGGTATAGAAATCATGTTAGGTAACAAAAATTCTTGATAAAAATTCCAAAAAGATGGGGAATTGGAACATTTGTAAACAAACAAGTAACATCAAAGTATTAAATGAGTCACAGGAGATTTTACTCTCCCTCAGCAGGATACGAACGCTGGACTCGGCGTCGCTGAGTGAACAGCAGCCGAGAGCTTTATCAACTAAGCCATCCACTTTTCCCAAAAAAGGAAAGTTTTCAAGCATAGCTTTTAAAGCTCTCGGTTTTCTCATCCCATAATTTGCTGAGTACTCAAAGGCCTGGGCCCTTCAAAGTATATATATATATATATTATATTAAATATATTTATATATATATATATATAATATATATATATATATATATAATATATATATATATATATATATATATATTATATATATATATATAATATATATATATATATAATATATATATATATATCATTATATATGGTATATATACAAACATATACATATATATATACTATATAATATATTACCATATATATATTATATATATATATATATATATAATTATATTATATATATATATATATTATATATATATTATATATATATATATATATATATAGTATATATAAGTATATATATATATATATAATAGTAATATTTTATTAATATATAAATATATATATATATATATATATATATATATATATATATATTATAAATATAGTATATATATATATATATTAGTAATATATATATATATATATATTAATAGATATAATATATATATATATAAATATATATAATTTATGATATATTATATAGGTATATTATATAGTATATATATATATATATATTATATATATATATATATATATATATTATATAATATATATATATATATATATTTATATATATATAATATTATATATATATATATATATATATATATATATATATATATATATATATATATAGATATATAATATATATATATATATATATTATATATAAATACAATATATATAATATATATTATATATATATTATATATATATATATATATATATATATATATATATATATATATATATATATATATAATATATATTATATATATATATATATATATATATAATATTATATATATATATATATATATATATATAATATATATATATTATATATATATATATAATAATATAAATTATATATATTATATATATATATGAGTCAACCCAACTACAAAATTTCCGATGCCCAAATCTCTGGGATTTGCGGAACGAAACAGTCAACTTTAGTAAATTTAAATCTTTTTGTTCCTTGTTTTTTTAAAATATTTTCGTGATTACGATATTTTGATGTACAGTTGAAAAAGTTCTTTTTCTTTTTTCCAGAGATTGGGAAAGAATAATAAAAATAAGTTTACTGATAACTTTAGCTTTCAATTACAAAAGATTGAGAATTAGATTAGGTTAAACTTGAGCTTTCATTTAAATGTATAGACTAACTAACTTTTGATAATTATTATTGACAACCCTATGATGTGACTTTAATTAGACTTTAATTAATGTGATTCTAAAAAATTGATATTTAACTCAAGAAAAAATCTCAACTTTCAGGACAATTAAAATTATTGAGGCCAAAATATTAGTGATTATAATCACTCAACCAGAGACAAATATTGCTAAATTTTCATACCTTATTGCCAAGAGTTCACCAAGTTCACGAACTTGAATGGGTGACAAGAGTGAAATTATGATGATGACAGCACATGGTGCTGGCAACTGAGAAACTTGGGTTTATGGTTTGGGGTAACCTTTCTCTTCGAACATTTGCTGCAGGCGAACAACAATGACTGTCTTCTTGCTGTTGTTCACGCTTGTTGTGTCGGCAACAATCATCAAAATTGATCCCCAAAGGTTAAACTTCTCTAACACATTCCGAAGTCCTTCTGAAATTGTTAGAGCTCTTCTCATGAGCAGCTCTTTTGTGGATAGCCTTGTGGATTGCTGACTGACATGGGTTTAAGCTTTCAATTCTCTCATCAGAAAGCTGGCGGCACACCTTTGCTGCTCCCTGGGACGACAGCTTTGAGCTTGTAACAAGGCATCTTGCAATGCCTGTTGGGTTATGCTTCCTTGTGCTCGTTGATGCTGTATTCTCATCCTCCCAAGGACTGTCTTGGCTATTGTCGGATGAGTCCATGCTACTTTCGAAACAATCAGGTAGCACTGAGTTCGTAATTGTGGACACGTCGCTTCCATTGCCTTTTTTCGCTTGGATTGGTGGATAGTCTTGGCACTAGCAGGTTTGCTAGTGGAATAACCAACCTGGCCCTTGCTCTCAATTTGCAACTTGTAGAGGTTCTCATCTTCTTTGCATAACCATTCGCTTTTCACCTTGGGCATGTCAAAAAGTTCATTTAATGCTTCAAAGTTTTGTTTCTTTCTGCAGCACTGATATTCTTTCAGACGTTTTGCTAGTTTTTCACAAATTTCTTGATCACATACGTACTGGAAGTTCAATGTTTGCTCCATAGGGCTTTAAGCTCCACAGCAATTAGACCAATCCCCTCTATCTCCGTTCTTTGGCAATGGATTTAAGAAATTTAAAGCGTCCAATGAAGTGGTTTTCCTGAGGCATGCAACTATATTCACTCAAGGATGCTTTATAAATTGCCACATTGCCTCTTCTTGATGGTGCTTGAAACTGGACTAAGTTCTTTGTCCATGTTTCCTTGTTTTTCTCCGTGTTAGAAGAGCTCTTCTTGAATGACATGTTGTCTTCTACTCAGTAACTGAACTAGAAAAGGCCTTAATGTAAATATTAAATAAGTAACAAATTAGAGAAACTGTTGTTGAGTTTTCATATATTTTACTTAAAAACAAGCAACTCAAATTTATAGAAAATAAAAAAGGTCAGACACTAATAAAATATTACATGCACAAATATAATTAGCAAGAGAGTTCAATGTAGCTCACCAAATAATACAAGTTCTCTTTACAATAAAATCTGGAGAATGCGTAATACTTGTAATTAGGCAATAATAATGTTGACACAAAATTAAGCTAATTAAAACTCAATTACCCGCTTTGAACACCTCGCTTATATACCAGTTTATCCCACACTAGGAAACAGCTGAAGAAATTATTAGAACTCTACAGAAGCTTTTCGAACAAATGTCTGACGTCACTGTCCGGGTGTGTGGCGCACAGAGTTCTATGATATTTTGGAAAATTCTATACAATTCTCTGGTACATAAATTATTGAACAAGCCGGTTTGATGATATATTTTATATAAATATTGCTAATACAATTATTTAACATGCTAAAATGACCTACATAACATTTCAAAGTTGTTTGTGGGTGACTTTTTTCAATATTTCAATAAAATAAACGTAATTTTAGATATTAATAGACAACAGTTCATCCATTTGTGCTACAGGAAATGATTTTCGAGAAGAAAAGTCTATGACATCACACTAATATATATATATATCGCGTATACCTAGTATATATATTATATATATATATATATATTATATATTATATATACTATATATATTATATATAATATATATATTAATATATATATATATATATATATATTATATATATATATATATTTAGACCGGTCCAAGCTTATATAGTAAAAAAAAATTTTTTTGACTTTTCTATCGGGCCATTGGCCAAAAGTGTGCACATTAGTAAAAAAAAGGAATCCCCTAAAAGTTTTCAGCTCGATCGAAGGTGGTTAATTCCATCCCGCATTCTGGTCTAAAGTTGGGAAAATGCTTTTTTTGACCAAAATTTGCACATTTTTAGCGTTTGCTGGACAACCATAATAGGGAGGAAGGAAAATATAAGGGCTCATTTTAAAGCTGATAATATTAGCTTTAAAGTGATCACCTACTTTTTGCCTAGTATAATAGTTCAGCAGACTTTAACCTGAATGTCAGGTCTATTTCCGGCATTGTAGGCTAAATTAAGGGCATTCTGTTTTTTTGATGTTTTTCATTTTTATTATTTACCAAAAGATTTCATCCGAAAGTGTTGTGAAAATTAATTTGCATTGTATTTTCAGATTGTTATCCAGTTTATTAATTTCAAACAGATTTTTAATTTGTATTATTATGAAAATTTATTTTATTTTCTATTTTTTTATAGGTATGGCGTCCCCGTCCACTTCAACCGGTGTTCGTGTTCGTGACCAAACCAAAATTTATTTTGTTGGATATCCTTCTCATCAAATAACAGGAAATAAACTTCCATCAAATGGCCAAGTTTTGAAGTTAATTTACAATATGCGTCAAGTTTGTTTGAACTTCAGAGAAGCTTGCGAAACCTAACCTTAAGAAAGTTCACATTTCAATCTGGAGCGCAAAGCTAAAAATACCAACTAAAATGCTAAACAGCATTGCAATTCAATAAAGTGGAGAAATTGTATAAAGAATGGTTAAATATACAAAGAGCTCTTCACGGAAACCCAAAATTCAAGAAGAACGTGAACTTGCATTTAAATCTAAGCTAGAAGATCTATTTGACATTGATGCTGCAGATGCTGTATCACAAATGACTAAAACAGAAGATATTCAATTTCTCGAATTACAACTACAGAAAGGACGTCCAGGCTGCATGGCTGGTGTTGATTTAAAGTTGGCAAGGCTTGAAGAAAGGAAAGCTGACAGGAAAACCAGATTGGAGGAAGCTAAGAGAAATGAACAATCTACTACAGAAAACCCAAGAAAACGAAATAATTTTTTTTTAACGTTTTTAAATAACTTTTTCATTATTATTGAGACTCAAAATACTCTTTCTTTTGTCTGTGACGAAGTTCAACTCCCTTTCACAGAATGAACAAAAAAATATTATCTCATTTATTACTAATTTTTTTTCTTTCTTCTCTACCACAGATGAAGAACAAATTGAGCTTTATTCGAGCTCTGATTCAGAACTATCAGAAGAAAAACCGATGGACACATTATACTCTCCTGTTTTGAACAGTGAAGATCTTTAAATAATCAGGAAACCAGGCTGATGTTGAGGCATGTGCTTCTGTCATCAAAAGAAAAAGACAACGCTGTGGAACTCAAGTTGTCACTGAAAATCTATCTATGTTACTGGACAGATGCAACATTTCGGACAGGAACGCCATGAGAATATTATTTGCAACAGCTGAGGCGTTAGATGTTAACACTGAAGAAATAATTCTGAGCCGCAGCACTATTAAAAGACGTAGAAATTCCATCAGGCAACAAAGAGCAGATAAAATAAAAAATAAATTCAAAATAAGAAATTGGAGGGGGAACAGTTGTACCACTGGGATGGTAAGATGTTACCAAACATCTCAAGAAAGAAAATGTAGAGAGGTTGGCCATTCTTGTGAGCAATAGAGAAGAGGAGCAGCTTTTAGGGGTACAGTACAGGATATTCCCAGTCTAAAGCTGTAGCTGAAAGTTTAAAAGACTGGGGGCTAGCAGAAAATGTAATATCAAATGTGTTGTCGACATATAAACCGGTCAACGCGGGTCATGGAAGGGAAGCCTGTACTCTGTGTGAGATACATTAGAGAGAATAGACCTGTTATATTTGACCTGTCGCCATCATATTTGGAGGTGCATTCCTAAAAAGCACTTTTCGCGATAGCAAATGGTGGGGTTAACCACTGGTCACTCAAACCAGAAATATTCAGGAGATTCCAGGTCTCTTGGTCTAATATAGACCAGACTCAGTACAAAGTAGGAATTGTTCACCAAATAATTCAACATACCCTTTAACAATATCAAGGACGGAAGTAGGGAAGCTTTCATGCAAAGTGAGCACAAGAACGATCACCAATAGATTAATTTATCTAGATACTATTCAAACCTATGGTTTGATTTTCCATTGGAAAAGTCTCTCCGGAGAATGTAAAATTAGGGCTCCTGGAGCATTCAGTCACGCCCGATGGGGATGGCAAAAGCCATTTATGCACTCAAAATATTTTGGTTTCGGAGAGCAGTTTCCATTAACAGAAGCAGAAACAACTCGTTGAGGGACATCAATTTATTTTTTATTATATATATGTTAAAATGTGGCTTACTGCTTCCAATGATTTAAAGTCCGGAAACTACATGATATTAAATTTATCAAAAGATACATTAGAATACGGAGAAATTGACCAAGAGGGTTCGGATGAAAGTTTTACAGAAGTTCTTAGATCATTTATGGTACCTTAACCAAGAGCATTGTTTTGCTTATTTGATGAGAATGTCTCGGAAATATTAAAAAAGAAAATGGCCGAAAAGATTTAATCTTATAAAGATGATAAAGATGGTGAAGTTTGTCAGATGATTGTGCATGTGAAAATAAACAATGAAATGATGAAGAGAATATTTCAAGGAGAAGACCTGTCCTATTTCATAACTGAACAAAGCCTGAGTTTTTTGAAAAATGTAACATATCATAAATTTTCTACATGAGGATCCCAGTGCTGGAATAATTGAACAAAAATTTAGGAATATGGCTTTGAAAATGATTTTGCGTAGTGGCACGATTTAAAAAGTTGTTAATGACCACTGGGTCAGAATGGGGAGTTAAATTTATTCAAGAATTACAGTCCATACCCCTTACACAAGACAAAGATCAAAGGGGGACTAATAAAATCTTACTTCCAGGTGGGGTCATCGGCAATGTCGCAATTCTTTATCCCGACACATTCTAGGACAACTTTATCGACAAGCTTGTAATGTTAATCTTTAATCTTTAAACTTTTTCTTAATATTTTATCTCTTTTCTAGGTTTTTCTTTTGTTTAAGTTTGTAACATAAATAATAAATTATGCTTTGAACTTTTTTTTAAAAATAGATAGCTTGATGCACTTTGTAATAAGGAATACTTTTAATTAACTTCGGTACTATTCTTTAGGTTTCAGGCTAAGAGCCAAAGTAATCAAGTAATAGTATAAAAAAATGCCTTTATTTAGCCTACCAGACCTGAATACACCTAATTTTCATGTATTATCTGCTAAACATTATACCTTAAGCAAAAGGTAAGTGCTCCTTTTAAAGCCAATATTATCTACTTGAAAAAGTAGAAATTCTTTTTATCTTCTGCCTATTAAAATCGGTTCTCCTGCAAAAAGCAAAGAATGTGAAATTTTTTCCTCAAAACGGTCTATTTCCCCAAATAGTAAAGCACTAAGACCTGGTATTCAAGGCCATATCTCTTGTATTCTCAACTCTTAATATCTAGAGTAACAAACGAGTACTCGTTTAAAAAGCTAATAATACCATTTTTAAAATGAGCCCTTATTTTCTTTCCTACCTATTACGGTTGTCCGCAAAAGCTAAAAATGATCAAATTTTTGGCTAAGAAATGCAATTTTTCCAAACTTCAGGCCAAATGCGGGACGGCTAAACCACCTCCGATCAAACTGAAACTTTTATGTTGGATCATTTTTCTTTTTAATCCTGCACTAATTTTGGCCAATGTCCAACGTTTACATTCGAACACGACGATTCTGGATACCGGTCTAATATATATATATATATATATATATATTATAATATATATCATATATTATATAATATATATATATATATATATATATATATATATATATATATATATATATATATTATTATATATTATATATATTATATATATTTTATAATTAGTATATATATATATATATATATATATATATATATATTAATTATATTATGACTCATTTGCTTTGATATATGAGACTTCTTACTCCATCTTCCTGAAATGCACTCTGTGCTACTCTTCTTTTTTCAGTGGAAACCCCGTCGTCGTGGTCCTCTGACTCTTTTGTGGGTTCCAAAACCCTTAAAAATGAGATTTTCGATTTTAAAAACATATAAGTTAACACCAATATTATGGTGTTAAGCACATGTTTACTAACTCGGCACCACTCCCGCACCGCACTAGTTCCGGCGCCAACACATACAATGACTCATTTGATCCGCCATATGAGACCTCCTTATTCCCTCTTCTTATTTCGACATCCATCTTCATCCGTTACGCAATCCATGCTTTTCAGTTGAAAACCCCTCCAGGAGGATCCTCACGCTCCTTTGAGAGTCTGTACCCCTCATAATCGGAATCTACGTTGTTGAAAACATATATAAAGATTTCTTACTTGAACAATTATAAACATATTCCAAGATTTCTAAGCCATCCCTGACCCCGGCCCCGGCTCCGGCCCCGGCTCCGGCTCCGGCTCCGGCTCCGGCTCCGGCCCCGGCTCCGCCCGGCTCCGGCCCCGGCTCCGGCCCCGGCTCCGGCCCCGGCTCCGGCCCCGGCTCCGGCTCCGGCTTCGGCTCCGGCTCCGGCTCCAGCTCCGGCCCCGGCCCCGGCTCCAGCTTCGGCTCCGGCTTCGGCTCCGACTCATTTGCTCCGGCACATGAGAACTCAGTAACATGATCTGTTCTCTTACTCAACTCATATTTTATCTTGTTCCTTCTTATTCATTCATTCGTTTTACGCAGTTGCGCACTCTGTGGCTTTCTTCTTGAGCAGGCTCCGGCTCCGGCTCCGGCTCCGGCTCTAGCTCATTTTATCTGACACTTAACTTAGTCTCAATACTCTAAATCATTCATCCTCTTTTAGGCACCCGCCAAATTAACATCTCCAAGTTTTGATGCTCAGCCCCATCACATGAGGGCTGGTAGCGCGGAAAAACTCGGGACAAGGTAGGCGACACCAATGGGTGCTAGGGTAGTAAGTTTGAGAAGGATACAATAATCGTAACTACACTAAGAAGAGGGAAAACAATGAAGGGGCAAGCTTTAAAGTTTTTCGAACCAAG
>JABUQX010053803.1:7500-12500 GCA_015478945.1 Trachelipus rathkii | reverse complement strand
GGAGCATTGTTCTTTAGCAAACTTGATGTAGATCTTTCTTTATTTCCCGGTGTTGAATCCTTTTCTAAGGTCTATGTTTCATTTTGGAAAAGAGTCTGACCTAGTATGTGATCCCATCACATTTCACTCCACACAAATCATCACTGAAGTCGAATGATGACGTCTTTGGTCAAGTGGTACGAGTTCTGCTGCTTTCTTAGATGACGTAGCATACACCCTTTCCTTTTATACCTTAAAACATTCTTCTACGGTAAAGATTTTTTTGTATGTAAAAAGATTCTTTCGGTGGCAATCATGCGTTTACTCAGCCAACAGTCGTGTAGACTTTTCTTTCCTACTTTTCTTTAGGACATCCGTGAGGAAATGTTCAGTGCGTCTTTTGTAAACCCTTTATCTTAGATCCTCTCGACGATGCTCAACATGGAAATCTTAAGTATCTGCATTTCACGTGACAGGATGTATTGTTTAGGAAAAAAGATTTCGCTCAATTCGTTCTTTACTCACTTTGACAGCATGAGTTGTCCGAACAAAACGCCCCCTAACAGATCTATGGCGAACTTTCACATCACCAGTGTCATCGTATAATTTTATGGCACGATACACAAACATTGGCTCACACCTACCGATTAATCGCACAGTCTTTAAAATAATAATAATTTCTTTCCCACATTTATGTAACGCTATAGCAGTAACACTGGTTCTATTTATCGTCCCACTCTGTAGTAACGTAATATGCACCCAACATTCTCTAAGCTAAAGTGTCAAGGTTATATTTCGACACCATATATATATATATTATTATAGTATTATCATATATATATTAATATATATATATATATATATATATATATTATTATTTAAATATATTTATTATATAAATAAATAAATATATAAATATATATATATATATATATATTACTATAATATATAATATATATATAATATATATAAGGCTTCTCAAAAAGTATCGGACCTTTTTATTATGCCCAATGAAATGTAGTAAAAGGCGTTAACCGTCAGCGTAGAATACATCGGACCTAAGTATGCATGCGCAGACTGCTGCCCTCTCCCTACAACGCCTCAGTCGGCTTGTGGTAGCATAACAGGGGGTCACTGTATTGATTGCTCATCAGATTTTACGAATTTCAAATGACAGAAAACTTGATCAGCGACATTGTATTAAATTTTGCCAAAATCTCGGGATACCCGATCTGTTATGATTTGCAATATTTAGCAATTATTTGTAGAAAATTCAATGTGTGTCATACGTATTAAAGGGTTGTACAATAGCTTCAAGAATGGCCGCCAGTCAGTGCAAAACAAGAATTGTTCTGGTAATCCTTCAACCAACCGTTATGATGAAATTATTCACCAAGTGGGAAACATTAGTCATAGAGAATCGGATAACCGTTGGGGAGGTTTCAACAGAGATTGGAATAAGCACTGGTTCTGTACATTTCAATTTGACTGAAATATGGGGGCTGAAAAGGGTGGCAGCAAAATATGTGGCAAAGCTGTTAACGATGGAGCAAAAGCAACTATGTGTTGATATTTCAGATGACATGTTGGACTGCGTAAGAACTGGTCCTAACTTTCTGAAGACTGTTATCTCTGTCGATGAGATGTGGGTTTATGGGTATGACCCGGAAGCCAAAGATCAATCTTTAAAATGAAATCATTCCTAATTCCGCGGCAGAAAAATGTTAAACAAGTGCGCAGCCAAATAAAAATTTCTGCTTACTGCCTTTTTGACTCACGTGGAATTGAACTTCATGAATATAAACTAGAAGGAAAAACAATTAGCCAAAAGAATACTACCTTAAATGTTATACGTCGCCTCGCCCGATGCTGTGCGGCGTAAAAGGCCAGAATTGATGGTCAAAATATTATTAGCAACTCTCATCTATCGATAAGCAAATGTCCATCATCTCTCTATGGAAAGACTAATGCTTCGGATGAAAGGTTTCCCCGTTATTCCGTTTCACTTTCCCTTCTTAGTATTCTTTTCGAATCAAAACTGTGCCGTTATGCCTTCTGCAAAAGCTGAACTTTTCCTTCAAACTCTTGTCTCTAATTCATTTTTAAACGATTCCGGAAGTATTTCTGCTCTTCCATTCTACCCAACCAATATATTATATTATATATTATATATTATATATTATATATATATATATATATATTATATTATATATATATATATATTATATATATATATTAAATATATTAATATATATATATATATTTCCATATATCTGTATATTTAGTTTCTTCTACCCATTCGTAGGTTTTGGAAGAATATAAAAAAAAATATTAAAAAAAAGTAAACTTTTTTTTTTCATTTTCCATACCAAATTTTCATACGCTGATTCTATTATGTTTATTCAGTTTTCTTGATACCTTCTTAGTTTTCGAGATATCATGCGGGTAACTTTTTTAGTTTGGCCTATATATATATATATTATTATATTATATATATAATATATATTAATAATAAATATATATATATATTATATATTATATTATATATATATAATATTAATATATATGACTAAACTTGAAGAATTCTGTCTGACCCCTCCAAAATAAATCTATTTTAAGAGAACCGATAAATACGATTACAGATGATACCGAGGCGGAAAAGTAAAATTCCGCCATATATGGAACATTGCTTTAAAAACTGGGAGATAAGATGTGTGTAAATATTTAGGAAATATATGAAATTTAAAAATAAATAAAGTGGTAGTGTTTAAGGTTTTGCAATCATTTTAGTTGTCTTATTAGAATAGTTTAAGTTAAGTGTTAAATTTTTTTGGACAGTGATTTACTTAACTTTAAATATGGATTTATACGACCTATTTGATATTTGTTATGACCAAAAACGATTATGCCAAAACGAATGAAGTTTGCTAGTTTTTTTTTTAGCATTGTTTTATTTTGTACAAGATGTAACAGTAGCAAAGGTATCAATGTACGTTGATTTTAGTCCAAAAACAGTTGTAGACTGGTTTAACTTTTTTCCGTGATGGTATTATTATATAATATATTAGTATATATAATATATACTATATATATATATATTATATTATATATATAATATAAATTTTATATTTATTAAAGATTGAGAATGCAAATATAAATCGTCTTCGGCAAGGTACATTTATCACAGATAAGGAAAAATCAGGGCTAGTTTTATGGCACAGTGGATCAGTAAAGATTAGTGGCTAACCTTTTAATGCACAGTGAGTACACGAGCCCCTAAAATAGAGTATAACTCTTTTTTTAGGGGGCTCGAGCCGATGGGGGACGGAAGGGGGGACGTTACATACCCCGGAGGGGATGGTCGAGGAACCCGCTACACCCAAAGACCCAAATAAGCGGGGTTCCGGAGACCATCCCGGAGGGGGAAATAGTCCCCCCGTTAGTCCAATTGAGAGGCCGAGAGGACCCCGCTCCTGACATTCGGGGCGGACTACCCGTGGGTAATCTGTAGTAGATATACCGAAAAACTAAAATAAATCTCCAAAAATGAGTTCATTCTTGCGTTTTATTTATAGAGCAAACAAACTATCTTCGTTACTCAATAAATCTAAAACCATTTTTTTGACAATTGTGAGTTACTATTATATATAATTATATATATATATATAATAATATATATATTATATATATATATATATTACTATATATACTATATATCTATATATATATATATATACTATATATATATATATAAAAATAAAAAATTATCCACGAATCGATATATCGATATTACTGAAATCCGAATTACAAGGTAGATAATCCAGACCAAAGACTTATATATAATATATAAGTATATAATAAAATATATATTATATATATAATTATATATTTATATATATTGTATATATATTTATAGAAATATATTACTATTAGTTTATATTGGTCAGCCTCCAGAAAGCAACATGCACGTAACAAAAAAACCATAACAGCTACAGAAAAATAAATAACATTTTATTTTAATCAGGAGACACCACTTTTCTTTTACCCAAATGAATTTAAAAAAAACTAAATAACAAAATAACGCTTTTTGACAAATTTTTAAAAAATAGTTAAAAAATTGTTGAAAAACTTGTATGATATATCTCGTCTTGTAAGAATTCCTCATAGGAAAACTCGCTACTCGACGGTTGAGCAAGGCAGCAAAGGTGCCAAATGATTTGATTTTTTCATTTTTAACTAAAGCAATCCCACGGGTAAACAAGAGCGATGGCAAGAGTCGCAATACATGGACCCTACCGAAGGACGATGGACGTAACATTTGCCTTCTCTTTCCCTCCGTCGGGCTCGTAACAAAGCCCTTCCATCAGGAATGACGAACAAGTAATCTTCTGAGAGGGGGGCCCCTAGAAATACTATTTGGCAACTTTTGCTCTCGGGAGGTAATGTACGGATTCAAGGTCATTCACACGAAGCTTGCACGATCTAAAATTATAATAGTATATAAGGTGGTATTAATAAATATTTAGAATAAAATATTTTTATTTTTAAGTTTTCATCGATGAAATTGCTTGCTAAAATCAAAAAATGTTATTTTTTTTCGCATCGAGGGCATTTAATTGTATAGTTACATGCATGATGCTTTCTGGAGGCTGGCCTATATATATATATATAATAAAATATTAATATATATATTATATAATATATATATATATATATATATATATATATATATATATTATATTATTATATATAATTATATATATTATTATAATATAATATTATGTGTGTTGTGTGTGTGTGTGTGTGTGTGTTGTGTGGTTCTTTGCTACCTATAAATCGGGACCGAAACGTACACACACACCCGAGTCAGCAGGACCAGCCATCACCTACCGGGACCGAAAGCCGGTCCCGGTGAATAAAAGTTTGTTTAATTTAGTATATTTTGATGTTTCAAATGATAATCCGTTGAAAAAATGGTAGGTCCTGGTTATTGATAATTATGTATTTTAAACACAATTTTT
>JABUQX010053802.1:20000-22195 GCA_015478945.1 Trachelipus rathkii | reverse complement strand
GATAATTTCTCCTTCTGTACAGGTGGGGGGTCAATGTCCACAAGGTGGATATTTTCTTCATTCTCCGTATCAAGTATAACCGCAGAAGCACCTATTCCTCCTTGATGTTGACCTTCTTCTTCCTCTTCTTCGCTCTCCTCTCTTACATTGTACTTCTTAAGCAGGTTTATATGATAGGTCTATAAAATATCACCAACCTGTGTCCGGTAATTATCTTTACCATACGGTTCAATCACTGGGTATGGTCCACCCCAACGCATAAGCATTTTGTTATTAGACGTGGGTAGGAGCACCAGAGCCAAATCTCCTACTTTTAACTTTCTGCTCTACGCGCCTCTATCATAATACCTCTTTTGCGTGATTTGGGATTTTGCTAGGTTTTCTCTCGCTAGCTTTAAAGTCTCATTCAGACGTTCTTGCAAATCAAATACGTATCGGTATGTTGATCTTGCCTCGTCTGGGTTAATTAATATCACCCGCCCAAATCTCATGCAATATTTGCATAGGAACCCTCACAGTCCTCCCATACAGGAGCTCAAAAGGTGAGAATCCCACGGAGTCTTGTGGGGCCTCCCTGTACGCAAATAATAACGGTTTTAAGAACTTGTGCCATTTTCTGACTTGCTCGTCGCACATTCGCTTGAGCATACGCTTTAGCGTACCATTAAATCTTTCAGTAAGTTCGTGGCTCATGGGGTGATAGACGCTCGAGAATTTATGTTTAATATTCATCATATTGGTTACCCCTCTCATCAAAATCGGAATGGAACTGACGACCATTGTCACTTATGATTTCTTTAGGCACTCTGAGCCTCATGAAGATTGATACGAGACTTTCGGTCATTTTCTGAGCCGTAATACTCTTCAGAGGAACTGCCTCTGGGTATCTAGTAGCTGCATCAACGAGTGTCAACACATACTGGTGTCCCTCGGATGATGGTGGCGTAATTGGACCTACTAAATCAATGACGACTCTCTGGAAAGGTTCTCCTATTATCGGCATGGGGCACAAAGGAACCCTCTTCACAGCTTCCTTAGAACAGGTTCTTTGGCAAATGTCACAGGAGTAGCAATGTCTGGACACGTCTTGGTGCAAGTTCGGTTAGAAGAATTGCTGAGTGTTCTTCCCCATCGTCTTCTTAACACCCTGATGGCCTCCAAAGATTTCGTCGTGAGCCACTCTCATCACTCTATTCCTGTACTCTTTCGGCACCACGAGCGTGAGCCTTTCTAGTTGATTTTCAACAACTCTCTTGTATAAAATGCCGTTTTTCAAAATGTATTTCCTTTCCTTTTCTACGGATTTCCAAATCTTCTTTAGAGTTACGTCGTCTCTTTGTCTCTCTTTAAAAACTTTACGGTCACGGATTAGTTCAGTAATCTGACCGTCGTGGACATCTTCCATCTCGTTCATGACTGCGACACTTTGTGTCTACGAGCTGTCACTATAGGGCATTTTGTCATTTTCCAATATGACATTATTTTCAAAGATGTCAATTTGACTCTCATCTTCAAATGTACTATGTACATTAGATCCCTTAGTATTATCTGATACTTCCAAGATACTTCCAGTATTTACATGTGGCGCAGTGTAAACAACTTTACGCTTATCAACTGCATCTTCACTTCCAAATTTTAAACTTGGGAATCTTGTTCATGGAACAATGGTGTATCCGCGGTTGAGTCTTCCTTCTCTACAAGCATGATTGATGACTTTTGGACAGACGGTGCTTCCTCCATAAACTGTTCGCCTTCCGTTCTCGCCACTTCAGACATATGATCCTTCTGTTCGGCATTGTGCCTCACCATAGATTCTTCAGACGAATCTTCTTCAGCACGCTCGACAATGGGGAATAATAACTCTTTCTGAGTTTCTACGTCCTGCACAAGGTGCTGACCATGACACTTAGTCTCTTCCCATGCGAGGTTTGGCTGATATGGGGGAAGTGCCCCTTCGATGTTTCCTATAATTAGATCATACACGATCTCCGGCAGCACTGCTGCGGTCGTTTTACCCACGAAGTAGGGGGTGTCTATCTCGACGTTTGCGAGTGGAACTTCTCGAGCCGTACTGTCTAATAGCCTCATGGTTGTATGCGTGCCAGTGTAGCACTTCTCGGGTACATACTTTTCACGTACGACCACAAAATTACAACCGCTGTCTCGTAACAACTGGACACGATACCCATTCACTT
>JABUQX010053802.1:0-7500 GCA_015478945.1 Trachelipus rathkii | reverse complement strand
TATGTATGACGATAGAGAAGCGTGTGTAAGAAAAAGTGGAGTCATAAGCGATTGGTTTAATATTAATAGTGGAGTGACTAGTGCGGCAGGGATGTTATGTCACCTTGGTTATTCAATTAATATATGGATGGGGTTATGAAAAAATTAGAGGTGGGGGTGGCAGGAGATGATGTTCGAATGATGGAGAATGGAAGAGAATGGAGGGTGCCCTATAATATGTGGATGATTTGGTTTTGTGTGGCGAATCTAAAGAGAGTTTGAGAGGATTGGTAGAGATTTGGCAGGGTGTGTAAAAGGAGGAGTTTGAAAATAAATGTAGGTAAGAGTAAGGTTATGGTTGTTAGTGAGGACAGTAGTCAGTGTGAAGTTATGTCAGATGGTGAGCAGCTGGAACAAGTGTCTGAGTTTAAATATTTAGAATATATGTTGGATGAAAAGGGATCGGATGATGAAAAGCGTAGTAATGAATTTGTGATTGGCAGGAATGTGGCTGGTGCAATTAAATCATTGACGAATGTAAAGGGACTGAATCTTCAGTGTGCTAAGGTTTTACATGAGGGTATGTTGTTACCTGTGTTAATGTATAGTAGTGAGCAGGGCTGCGGAGTCGGAGTCGTGGAGTCGTGCAATTTTCCCGGAGTCGGAGTCGAAAACTCTGTGCAAGTGGAGTCGGAGTCGAAGATTCCTGTGTAAGTGGAGTCGAAAATTTAGAGAACTATTATTATTATTATTATTATTATTATTATTATTATTATTATTATTATTATTATTATTATTATTATTATAAAAGTTTTTGATTTTATTTCCAACGTTCTAAATATTTATTTTTGTACATAGTTTAATTTCCTTAAAATAATCTTTGAAAATAATATACAGGAGAAGAAGAAGATATATTTACATAGATCTCCCAACGCGTTTCGTCTCTATACTTGAGACATTTTCAGAGCGAATGAGTCTTTAAATTGATATATAATAAGTAAATCAAATGATATTGAGTCTGACTGATAAATACATAAAATTTTATGTTAATGTCTGGTTGCGTTGTTTTGATGTAGAAGGCCTCCGCAATTTTAAGTTTCTGGACTTCACACGATCTGTATAATATTGTGAAGTGTTTAGAAATATTACTATTAGTTGATTGACCATGTGCCGTATTGAAATGTTCAAAGATTTTGCTGGGACTGTAGAGATGTTGATATGCCCTGTCCGCCAATCTATTCTTCGTGTAACCAATATATGTCGACATACAGTCTAACTCAGGGCAGTTAAATTGGTACACAACGTGATGGTTGTCGGGCAAAGCATCTCTTGTGCTAAAGGAAGATGACAGTTGTTTGGACTTATGGTTATGTCTTGCCTTAATTTTTGAGGTGAGAATTCAAAATATTACGAAGGCACTTCTCTTTCTTATTGACAAATAGCATTGGAAGTTTTGAAGAAGAAATTTATCGATTTTTTTATTATTTTTACTTTCTTTATTATATAATTTTGTAAGGTTTTATTAATTAAATTTTCAACTGAATATTGTGGATGATCAATTTTACTTAATGCGGCAAATTTCTTCATCAAAAGTTTTCCAAGTTGAACATAGGTTGTATGCTCAGTAAACTAAAATTTTACGATTTAGATTCTTTGTAAAAGTCGGTTAATAGGACCATAGTTCATATACTACAGACCATTATTCAGTGGGTTTTGACATGTATGCCTGTAGATTAATGAGCCGTCAGAATTAACATTGATTTTTGATGTCTAAAAAACAGATAAGGCATTATTAACTAAGTTCAAGTATGTGAATTTTAAGCTTGACAAACAAACTCTTGAATTCTATTGATGAACCTGATGTATACGATCTATGTTCCTAAAAATAGTTAGAGGGTGTCGTCGACATACCTTATGTAAAATACGAGGTTATATTTTTTGAGAAATAAGACTTTGTTTTTTCAGATTCTCCACATATGGAAGTCAGCAAATGTAGGTCAAGTGGTGAGCCCATCGGCACTCCATCAGTTTGTAGAAATATATATGTTTTGTTTAAATTTAAACGGTGTTTGAGTTCACAACAAATTAATAAAAAGTTCTCATATGTTGTGTTCTGACATATCTGGTGGGGGTAGGTTATTTGAGTGATTCACTTCGTTAATTATTATGTGAATCGTATCAAGAACCGGTACATTTATGAACAAAGATTCTACATCAAGTGAGGCGAATATATTAGTGGCTTTAAGTTTTAAATTTGATAATTTACATAATGTTTTCATTATTTGATTTAACTATGAAAGAGTTATTAAGATTTGGTCGGATAAATGCTGTTAAGATATTGGGCAATTTCGTGTGTAACCGTTCCGCACATTAGATATTACAGGTCTCAAAGGTGAAATTTCTGAGTTTTTTGTGTATTTTAGGCAATCCATATATATATATATATATTATAATATACTATATATATTATATATATATATTATATATATATATATATATATATTATATATATTATATTGAAATATATATTAACTATAAAATATATACTATATATATATATATATATTCTAAATTATAAAATTTAGTCTTTTAATTTTGTCAGAAATTCTTTTGTTTTTTATTTCATAAGCGATTCTGATAATGCTATTATTATTATTATTATTGAAACTGAAAGTATTAAACTGTTAATTTTATAATGGCTGTTTTATAATAAAAATAAAAATAATTTCCATTATAATTACATTATACATTTGTTTCCGAAACTGAAATATATTTGTTTGTCATGTGTTGCGCCTACATCTTTGTCTTTACGGTACTTTACCGTATAGCATTTGGAGATTAGATTTATTGGAAAAGTGGTATATTTTTTTATTCTCAAAAGCAAAACGAGAAAAAAAAATGTTTTTGAAAAAAAAAAAAATGTTTACTGTAACTCTGTAAGCACAAATCTGAGCCAGAGTCGAAATTTTGAATTTGACTGCTGGAGTCGGAGTCGAAAATTTTTGTTTAAGTGGAGTCGGAGTCGAAATTTTTTATTTAAGTGGAGTCGGAGTCGAAAATCCAAATTTGAATTTAAGGAGTCAGAGTCGAAAAATTTATTTTACGACTCCGCAGCCCTGGTAGTGAGACTATGGTCTGGAATAAGTATAGATCTAAAGTACGTGTTCAGATGGACAATCTTAGGGATGGTAGAAGCTCTGGAAAATATAAAAATGAGGAATGATTGTTTAAAGAGCTGTGGGGTGTAAAAAAAAAGGGGTAAATGAGAGAATAAATGAAAGTACATTGAGATGGTTTGGTCATGTGGAAAGGATGGATGATAGGGAAGTTAGTTAAGCGGATGTATAGTGGTGAGTGTGCTTGGAATCAACCGGCTGAGACCGAAAAAAAAGTGGATTGAGTAGTAAAGGAATGCCTGGAGGAGAGAAATGTGAGTTTGGCAGAGGCGAGAAGGTGCATAATAGGAGTGAAATGGCGGGTTTGTGAGGGGTATGGTATGTGGCCCACCTGGTCAAGGGCATGAACCCTACACTGGCTTGCAACAAATTTTTCATCAGCCTTATGTAGGAAACCTTATCAAAAGATTTGCTAAAGTCTTGATAATATATACATTTAGAGTTTAGCAAAGCTTTTTATAAGGTTCCTCATGCGGCTGATGAAGAGTTTATTGCATGGAGTGAGTACATTGTTGGATTAAGAGTGGTTGTGGAATAGGAAACAGTTGTGTACAACTAATGGCAATAAGTCATAATGGAAATAATGAAGAGTGGTGTTCCACAGGGTTCAGTGCTGGGGCCACTATTGTTCCTCATATATATAAATGATATTATAGTGGCTACCTCGGTTATTGATAGTGAAGGATGTATAAAGATTCAAAATGATCTTGATAAACTTCTTGGGTGGACAGATAAGTGGCAAATGAATTTTAATAGTAAAAAGTGTAAGGTTCTTCACCTAGGTTAATCAAATAAAAGTTTTAACTACAATATGAATGGTGATTGGCTTGAGTCTGTGTGTAATTATAAGCAGTAATTTGAAAGTAGCTAATCAGTGTTTGGAAGCAAGGTATAATAAAGCTAATAAGATGCTGGGCATAATAAATCACAATGTTGTTTACAAGAGCAAGGAGGTTATAAGTAAACTTTATAATAGCTATGTTAGGCCAGTATTAGAGTATTGTGCACAGGTTTGGGCCCTTATTTAAAGAAAGACTTAGTATGCTAGAGAGTGCAATGTAGAGCAACAGGGATAATTTCTGGGTTTGAGTGTAAAATATATGATGAGAGGCTGAAGGAGTTAGAAATGTTTTCTGTAGAAAGGCAATTTCTCAGAGGGGACATGATACAAGTCTAGAGGCTGAAGGAGTTAGAAATGTTTACTGAAGAAAGGCAATTTCTTATAGGGGACATGATACAAGTCTACAAAATATTTACATCTATTGATAATACAGAGACCAATAAATTCTTCAATAGTTTAGAAGCACAGAACGCGAGAGCCAGGGGCATAGTAAGAAAAAGTATGAAGAAAGGCATGCCATCTTTGATATTAAGAAGCATTTCATTCCAGTAGTAGTGTTGTTAAAATTTTGGAAGGTTTTGCCACAGGAGGTTGTGAGTGATACTCGATTTGCAATATTTACGAAAGGATTGGATAGGTATTTATGGATGGTTTGGGGTATCATATAGTAATTTTGACTAAGCCAAATTGGCAGGTTTTAGTTACAGTAGGTTATTAAGTTTAACTGCAATTGTTAGTTACAGTAGTTATTAAGGTTAAACTGTATGTTACTATAAAGTTATTAAAGCTTGTAGTGTGATTGGTGCGTACTTAAGCTATAGTTTTTTTTTTCTTTTAGTTAAGACTTTGGTGTATGGAATACCTAAGCACTGACAAGCCTAGGGCTGCTGTGGATTTTGCATGAGCATGTTATAAAGACTTTGCTTTTTACTATGAATTATTGAAAACGCCTAGGGATGCTTTGGGATTTGCGATAACATGTTTGGTATTGGTGTCTGTTTGGGTTTGACTGGGAGTTCGAAGGCACATTGGCTTCTTTACTGTTTCTATTTATTTCTAATGGTTTGATAGAGACTTCAATAGTGTGGGTCTGTCGCGGTCCTGTGAAGCTCTAGGGTGGATTTTCTGACTGCAACAAGTTTCTCACTAAAAGGTATAAAGGGAGAGGTAAGGCTGGGCTTAATTTTCGACTTGCGTCATATTCTTCTACTACTTTTCTGTTTCTGGTGCATGTTGTGTAAGGCCCCAGTCTTGGGGAGAGAAGGTTGGTGATGATATATAAAAACAAATGCAATACATAAATACAAGTGTGAAAAAGGAAATAACTATATTTTGAATGTTTTTTTTTTTTCAAATGCTTTCAATAATTCATATTTTACTGATAATTTTATAAATGCCCAGTTTTTGGGAGGGCATTTATGAAATGGGCAAATGCCTGGACAAATGCCCATTTTATAAATGCCTGCCCACTGGGCATTTGCCCAACGTACATCACTAGCTCTAGCTATTAATATTTTATTCAATGAGAATAAATTAAGTTGTTGTTTAACATTAAAAAAGTTAATAGATGATCTTGAATCTCTTAATGAGAGTATCACAGATTCTTTTATTGCCCATGAAGAATTTACAACTGAAAGACTTGAGACTTGGAGTCTAATAATGAATATTATTATACCACCATTAGTAAATATATTCAATTATTAAGTGCAAATCTTTCTCAAAGTACTTTCACTTCAAATACTAGTAATAAAGCTCACAAAGCTTAGATTAAAATATCAGAAATAAAGATCTTGCCATTTGAAGGCGATGCTTCTCAATTTAAAAATTTCAAGATATCTTTTACTAACATTTATGATAATTTAGGATTGCCAAATCAAGAAAAATTTACTTATTTAAGACAGCACTTAAAAAGTAATCCATCTGTTCAAATAAATTGTATACAAGAATCAGATACAGCCTATGATGAAGCTTGGAAGTAATTAGAAGATCTCTATGCATATCCAGGTCAAATTAAATTTTCGTTAATCAAAAAGTTTTTAACTTGTAAAAAAAAGTTTCTAAAATTAATAGTTTAAATGATTTTCAAGCTAATATGAATGCCAATGTTAATCTATTTAAAAATAATCAACTAGCCATTGACGTTATTCAATTATATATCTATTATAATGCTTTAGATATAGAATTGAGGTTTTACGTAGGCCCCTACATGTGATTATAAATTGTATCAACCCTTTGATGATTTTAGAAATGTAGTTACTGAGGCTACTAAAACATTAAACGATCAAAAAGGTGTTAAGTTAAAACCTTTAAATTTTAACGCTTTTTCACTAAAAATGAATCCGTAAATAATAAAAATGTAAAAGTAAAATCTTAATCAGAGAATGATGCAGGTTCATGTAAAAAAAATTTATGAAGTCGTAAAGTGATTAGGACTTCTACTATTATGACATGTAAATTATGTTCTCAGAATGTTCATACTATTTTTGTGTTCTAAGTATACTACTAACAAAGAAAAATGGAAACATAAATGAATTAGATTTTGTAAAAGATGTACCAGTAAAAATCATGATGAAAACAGTTGTACAGTATCTATTGATCCTTGTAAAAATTGTGTTAAAGAAATCATTCATATTTTTCTTGCTTAAAACAACTCGCAGAAGATAAAGGTAAAATTGAAGATCCCAAATTAAAAGATATCAGTAAAGGTAATAATAAAACAAGTCTAGGGTGTAATATTACTTTTATTGGAGATAATTCAATTCTCCCATCATTACATTTGCCTATTGTAGCAAATTTTGGTGTTGAAAAAAAGGTGATACCACTTATAGACTCTGCGAGTCAGGACAATTACATTGTTAAGGATACAGTAGAGTCTTGGTATTTCCACCAAGGTCATTGAGGAAACTTCAATAATTAGTGGCTTTAATTCTCAATCTTCAGAGTCAAGTTTTGAAATTGCAAAATTTTTTTATTAAAAATGTTGAATATCTCATTAAAGCTCTAGTTGTAGATAAAATCCCAGTAAATTTTAAAATTAAAGTGTCAAAACTAGTTACTTCCCTTGAACTTAATGGCTTTAAATTAACAGAGAATTATGATTCTGAAGTAGTAACTGATTTTAAAGTAGTTTTAGGAGGCCCTAGTATTAAAGAACTAAATTTAGAAATTATTAAAATTAACAATGCTATGCCTTACAAATCTAGGTATGGTGTCATTTTGCAAGTTATTCCCTCAGATTATCATTTCAAATATGAGATAACCTTTAAATTTTAAATTAGTGTGTCTGTTGCAGCCTACTATTCCAGTTGACAGGATGAAAATGTAAGGCTGAGAATATAGCGTCAATTTAGTAGCTTGGGAAAAATTTAGGATTATTTAAGATGAAAAATTACCACTATATTAGCATTAAATAATTTAAAATGAGCTAAGGAAAACAAGTTTATCAGGTAAGGAGATTCCATCTGGAAACCTAATCATGATATAAATGATCTAACCCCTAATTTT
>JABUQX010053801.1:22500-47500 GCA_015478945.1 Trachelipus rathkii | reverse complement strand
AAACTTGCTAATAAATTTCAAAGCATTACGTCTAACGGAATACAGCTCTCCTGTAGAGTTACCTTTTTCACTTATATTGTAATTCCCGCCCATAAATGATATATAATTATTATATCCAATGGCTAACTCGGATTTTGTAGAACAAGCTCCTGAAATCAATGAATCAGTTGCGCCATCATAAACAAGACAGTCGTTGTAAAAAATCTTTTTTTTTTCTTTATACATATGATATTGATCATGAATGGAAATTAATAATAATTGAATAAGATTACATGCATCCTTAAACCTAGTTAATTTGTAATAAAAATAATTAACAAGTTTGTATCTTTAAATAAAACTGCGGGCGCTGACTCAGCGTGTGTACCGCTCATGACGGAAGAAATACGCACATGGAAGAAATACGCACATTTCATAATTTATGTATTTTGACCTGTTTGATGAAAATTTTAGATATACCGTTCTTATATTTGATTGAGGAGTATTATATTTTATTATATATTATATAGTAGTTATATAGTATATTATAGGATCTATTTATTTAACATGAGTGTTCCTTTCACAGTAAAAACGTACGACTTTAGATAGTGAGGCCGGCAAGTAATGTGATATCATATCATTATCTTATTTAGTATAGATATATTTATATTTTGACCTGTTTGATGAAAGTTTTGAATATCGCAAGGTATATTTAGCGGGTCTGTAAACTATGTATAGTATCATTTCAACGAATTGCTCATAGTGGGATACTTCGGGTACGATTCTGGACGATTAAATAGGTGATAGTAATATAATAAATAGGCTGTAAGGTGTGAAGATCGATATATCAAAATAATATATATATATATATATATATATATTATATATATATATATATAATATATATATATATATTATATATATATATATAATATATATTATATATATATATATATATATATAATATATATATGGCCATAACTAAAGAAGTTCCCGCATCATATCTCATCAAAAACCTAGATGGTGCATCGAAAACATGATAACATATATGGAAAGTCAGCGTATGAAATTGTACGCGGAAAAATAAAAAAAAAATTTATTTTTTTTTTGTATAGTTGTATTTTTTTTTGGAATCCGAGATATGGCCATCACATTGAGGAACCGGACTTATCTACCGCGGAGTGGGTAAGAAAAACCTATAACATAATATGGATCAGCGTGTGAAATTTGTATGAAAAAAAAGGAAAATTTTTTTTTTTTAGCCAATAAGCATAAAGATTAATGAGAGAGAGAGTTGTTTTTAGGGGGCTCGAGGCCGACGGTAGGGACAGGGGGGGGACGAAGTCCCCGTTAGTTCCCCGCCGGAGGCCGAGAGACCCCGACTCTTGGCATCTTTGCGGTTTACCCCTGGGTATTTTAGTTAAAAAAAATCCATTTTTTTCATTAATTTCAATACCCTGATTCTAAATATGTTATTAGTTTTCTGTACCTATCTTAGTTTTTGAGAAAAATATTACAAAAAAATAAAATAAAGGTGTAAAATTTTTTTATTTTTAATGTGTGTCGCATACAAAATTTTCATACCGCTGGATCAGATCCACTAATATGATATATTTCATAGTGTTTTCTTGTACCAATAATGCTTAGGTTTTCGAGATTATGAGTCGCGGGTAATCTTACGTTCTGCGTTTTCAAACCTATATAGCTTATATATTATATATATATATATATATATTAGAGTGAGTATATATTATGTATATTTATATATAGATATTATTATGTTAAACCTGTGAAATATATTATATTATATATATATAATATAATAATATATATAAGTAATATAAAATATATATATACACTTATATTATAATAATCTTATATATATCTATTATATTTATATAATATATATATATATATATATATATTATATATGTATATATTCATATATATATTTTTGGAGCAAAAAAATTAATTTCCGATAAACCAATAAAATTGCCACAAAGACTCATTTTATTTTTGAAAAAATTTCCAAAACTTCCATTTGTCCTGTATATATTTTGTAATTCTCTCTCTCTTCTCTCTCTCTCTCTCTCTCTCTCTCTTCATATATATATAAATATATATAGTATATTATAATATATATATATATATTATTATATATATATAATAATATTATATATATATTATCTATATATATAGTATACATATATATATATATATATATATAAAATATATTTATATAATTAAATACAAAGGGAAGATAATAGAAATTTTGCATACAAATTGAGAAGCAATAGGTGGTGGTGGGGTTAAGGGGTAGCGAAGAAAGTAGAGATTGAGGGCCTCGAGTAATTTTTAGATGTATTAACTGGAATGGAGATCAGCTAGCTTCAATTATTAATAGGCATCTGCAAATCTTCATTCCAGATCCAACCTTACACTGACACACATTGATGGCTTTGTAACATCTCGCCGTCTTGCGCTTGGTTCATCTGACTAAATCAAAGGGGAGACATGTATTTCTAACCTGTACTGTCTCTTAAAATTGCCGAAATATCAACTGGATAAATGTAGGATAACGTAAATTTTGAAAAATGTGAAAACCAGTGCACCCCATTCATGACTGAAAGAAATAAGTAACATCTACAAATAGAAAGGAAAATCAAAAGACTAATGGAGAGGGGTAATAGAAATGTGGAAAATCAATTTAAAGTTGCCACACGAGAAAGGAATTATGTAAATTAAAAATGTAAAATTGAAAATAGAGATTTTTCAAAGGGAGTAGGGACTCAATGTCCCCTCTACTATATATTTATACCCACACTTTTCAGTTTTTCTTTGTTTTTAGAGAGTTGTTATTAATTATTAAGTAAAGCACGTGTTACAGCAAACACAGTCACTAAGTTTTTAATCACAAACAAAAAAAATTTTGTAAGCATAAATGAATTTACCAAAAACAATTTACAGTGAATAGTTATTACTAAGTATATAATTTCAAATCAAGTAAAGCATTTTTCTATATTTAAAAAAAAGTATTGTAATTTGTAAGTTACGCTACCTTAGGCATTATTATAAAGGTGTGTGTGAAGTGATGCACTATGCTAAAAATTAACTTCAATCCAGTGTAACAAGCCGAAGGGTCGGTTTAAAATAGCTTGCAATGTGAACAAAGATGTACAGAGAAAGTTGCAAAAAGGGTCCTGTCACCTGACTTTACAATTTGTGTACCGATGGGTCCTAGCCCAAATCATGCACATAGGCAGGAATACTCAAAAGGTATGGAAACAAAAGGGTCCAATGCCCTTGTTCTAAAGAGATTGTATCTTTGGTATCAAAAGGGTCCCGCACCCTTGTCCTAAAAACAAAAATAACTATAATTAATTTACAGTTAACAAAAACTGAATGTGTTGCATTGTACTTGTAAGAAAAGAAAAAAATGTAAAACGTTAGATTACCTCAAGGCAATGCAAATCAGTACATAAAGATGTTCGTCCTTCACTTTTGAAACAAAAATTTGACAGTTGATCAACTTGAGGACACAATTAGAGAAGCAAGAACGTCTATTCTATAAATAAAAGCAATACTCACGTAAATTGTATCCATTAATTTGCACTGCATATAACTTCAAAAACTCCAAAATAAGAAAAACATATGTCATAAATTCTTACACCAACCTGGATAAGAATCTTAAATTACGCAAGATTTGTCAGATTACGTATAATCACAGGTAAAGTTGAAATAAAGCTGAAGACAGTTTATAAATTACTGCAAAAAAATAAAGAAAACTTGCTTGTACTTATTTGTAGAAGTAAAACTCTACATTTACCTCCCCACCCGTCAAATACTTGACGGAGAAAATGGGAAAGTAAACAAAAGAAAGGCAGAAAAAGAAAAGTGTAATGTGTGTAAAAGTGTATCTAAGGTCCATTCTGCTCATATCCCTGAGTGAGATTCTCAAGTATATGACGGAATTCCTTTCCATCTATATGTTCGTTTTTAGTGTGGAGTACCCCCAAAGCATAAGTGACAAATCTATTATACGAGCCCTGTATTAGATCTGCTTCCTGAAACGTCATTCGTTGCAAGGATTTTGCTAGTGATATTCTTGGTGTCACCTTACTCTCTGGAGTATAAAAAGACGACGGAGTTGGTCGTTTGAATGAATATTCAGAAGGAATTGGATCAAAGGGAGACACTTCAGGTGTTTCTCCTTGAATTGCACGTGACTGCTCAAAGGAAGGTCGGAGGTTCTTGGGAGCGGTTTGGTTCTGATCCGAGCAAGAGAGACTCGAATGAACCTCCAGCCTATGTCTAGACTCAGATGACCTCACAGGTCGCAAGTATTTCCGTTCGGTGGACGAAGTTCCGGATGAACCTGGACCTGCAAGGGTTGCTAAGGGTTGTGTGATAGTGTCCTCATCCTCTATAGTAACCTGACGACGACGAAAACAAAAACACTTATAAAGAATTGAAAACACTTATAAAGAATTGAAAACACTTATAAAATTGAAACAAATCATTCTTCATATTCAGTTTTTCGAAAATAAAATCGGCAACCATTACCCACCAGAAACATCAACACCACTGACGGATGAGATGTTGAAAAGATGACATAACACAGTGTCTGTTTGGTTAATTTTCAAGTTTTTGTTCAGGTTAAATTTTCTCAAACTCATAAGTACGGAATAGAGTGTACTAGTTCATATTTTACTTTACAAACAAAATTAAAAAACAACATAAAAAATTTATTTATTAACAAAAAGATTTTTTACAAGCAAAAACAGCGATTAAACACAAAAACACTTACATAATTTTACAGAGTTAGTTATATGAGTATTTAATTTCATGCCTCTATCTCTTACAGAGGTACCCTCTCAGTAGTTCTTCTGTAATCTTGTATGCCTTCTTCGAGTCTCTTCTCTTTCCAAGACACGGGGTTTTGTACCAGGGTTGTGGTGTTTTTTCTTCAAGAAGAAGATCTCTGGCGTGTAGGAGAGGCTATCGACCCTGTGAACCTTGATTCATCTAGTCTTTCCTCCTCGCACACCCTTGTCGATACGGTTGGTGCCTATCGCACTGTTTTCCTTTTTCCAAAAGTTGTTTGAATTGAGGGTGGTGTTTTAATTGGAGACTTGTCCAATTCTAAAAATTCTTTAATGATTGATGCAGTATGTCCCGATGGAATCTCTGGGATCTCTAGTTGAGTAGATGTAGTATCTGAAAGTGTGGAAAGTTCCAGTTTAGGTATATTCAAATTATTCATAGTAGGAGTGGATGTTGTTTCTAAAGATTCCAAAGGAGTAATGTTGTCGTAAGGATTCTGTGCTTGCGGAGAGCCCATAAAGCTGGATCTTGACGATAAATCCTCCATGGATAACCTTCTAGCATATCTTTGAGGCACTACCAACTGTTCTCTATCTTGAGTTATATTAATAGGAGTATAAGAAATGTAAGTAGGAGTTTCCATTGTATCAGGAAGTGAAATATGCAATATAGGTGAATTATTGATTAAAAGCGGTATCACCGACATCTGTTCCGGTGTTAGAAACAAATTCCCCAAATGATATGATGAGATATCGCTCAACTGGTCGTTCTCTATCAAATACTCCTTGTCGTATGGAGATGTTGATCGCACATCGCCTGGATCCGGGATCGGATTTAAGGAATTTGCCAACAGGATACTTTGATTCAGGTGATATATGACATTAGAGAAATCCGGAGGTGGAACATCCGGAAATCCCAAAAACTCTTCCTCATCGTCTGAGTTTGTTTCAAAATTTGGCAAATCATCAGGTGTTGTTTCACTCCGTTCTTCCTCAATCTCCTCCAATGGTTCTTGCACAGGAGCTAAGGGTCGTGTTAGCAATTCGATGAAAATTGGCGTTCGTTCTAAATATTTTGGGGGTGAATTCCACCGTTTTATTTGTCGGTGATGAACTCTATATTGTCGTCCGGTATCTGGAGCCTCGACAATATAAGTTACGTCATTCGAGTTTACTTTAATTATTGTTAGTGGTCCTTGGTACCTTTCTTTAAATTTGTTCAAAGTGAGATCTCCTGGTAATTGAACTTTAAGAGCTACCAATTGACCTAGGGAGTAAGAGTGGTATTTTTCATGTCCTTCATCCCAATACTGGGTAAACTTTGTCCATGGCAGTCTAGGATGGACTCCATGAGCATCTCTAAACAAAATTTCTGTAGGTGTTTTTCCCGTTTCTGCATGTTTCAGATGATTATATTTTAAAATTACTTGTGGTAATATTATATCCCACTGACCGGGATCATTGAGAGAAACTCTTAAATACTGTATTAAAGTTCGGTTCATTCTTTCCACTATACCATTCGATGAAGGGTTGTAAGGAGTTGTGTAAACATGATAAATGCCTAAGGAAAGGAGCAAATTTTCAAAAAGAGGTCCCCTAAACTCCCTAGCATTATCCGACATAAGTCTTGATGGAATTACTGGTAAGTACGGTATGATATTTTCTAAAGCCGTTGTAACGGTTGCAGTATGCTTAGTTTTTATTGGCACAGCAGCCACCCATTTACTAAAATGGTCTATAAAAACCAACGCATAGTTATTTCCTTTGTTGGATTTAGGCAATTGTAAAAGATCAACTGCTGTGAGTTCAAATGGATGATAAGTATTAATCTTAATTTTAGGTGGTGCCCAAATGACGTTAGAAATTTTAGCCAATTGACAAGTGTGACAAGATCTAGTGACATCCTGGCATATCATTCGCAACTTGGGATGCCATATTATATTTTCTATGAGAGCATATAGTTTATTCTGTCCTATATGAACAAATTCAAAGTGATTTATTACGGCCACTTGTATGGCAAAACGAAACGATACCACATAGTGATAATGATTATTGCTATTACAGTGGATTATATGGTCATCTTGGACAAACAGAAAGTTTCTTGAACGGCTGAATAACTTTAAGGGTCCCCGGAAAGGTTGATTGTTTCGCAAAGCTCTCATCAACCTTTTCAACAAAGGATCAATCTGCTGACATTCAGTTATTTGAGACATAATGACTTCCACTGAATCCTGTGAATTCAATACCAAAGAAAAATTATGTAAAGATATAATAGTGTTAGGCAGCTTGTCCATAGTCATCTCCTCCCCACCAGAGTTTTTCAATTCGTAAAGAAGATGAAGATTTAATTCTGATAAATCCTCATCCATCTGAATATCTGGCTCTAACATATGAAGAGTTACCGGGAGAGTTTTAGAATCAGGTTGTAATTGTGGATATGCTATTATTGCTGTAGCAATTGATGTTGGCAACTCTTCTGAGTCCATAGGTGTTAAAAGATTAAAGTGTATCCCCCCTCTACAAAACAAGTAACAGGTTTTCTCCTCTGAATCAGAGGTTGATATCCCAAATTGAAGAGGGTGTTCTTTAGAACTATACACCAGCACTTTTACTTTATACATCGTTGCAAAAGCTTGGATGCTATGTGTGAACGGCAGTTGGCCTGGATATTTTGACAATTTTAATTGTTGAAGGGTTTGCTTTTCACCTTTGCCAGTTGGCAAATGATAGTCTTTTCGATGATCTATTAATTCTTCTATTATTTTTACCCGCAGAGCAATATGTTGACTTACATTATTGTATAAATACTATGAAAAACATTGAAAAAGGGAATCCCCTCCTCCAGGCATAGAATGTTCTATAAATCCGTCTGGAATTTCTGGGATATAACTCTTATCGATTGTTTCAGATTTAATTTCATATGGATTACGAGACAAAAAGTCTGCCACTATATTTTGTTTGCCCGGTAAATAGTGAAGCTCGTAATCGAGGTCGTTTAATTCCTCCAGAGTTCGGGCAACTCGGTGGTTTACAAGTGACATGTTTTGCAAGAATAGGATAGGTTTGTGATCAGTGTATATGATGACTTTAATCTTGTATAAGAACGGTTTTAATGACCTGACGGCCCAGCGAATGGCAGCAACCTCCCTTTCAGTAGTGCTATTCCCCCTTTGAGCCTTTGAAAATACTGTTGAGATGTATGCTATAGGTTTTTCTTCATTATCCTGAACCTGGCTAAGACAGGCTCCTGCCCCTATTCCCGATGCTTCTGTATAAAGTAATAGTGGTTGTGCTTTTTCTGTACGATCCGGATAGGTTAATAAAGGTGGTTTAGTTAAGAGCTGTTTTAATTTGTCAAAAGCTTGTTGACATTCGTCCGTCCAAGGAAGGGTTGATTTACATTTTAATAGGTCAAACAGGGGTTTTGCAATCACTGAACAGTTCGGTATATGCCGGCGGTAGAAATTAACCAGTCCCATAAACTGTCGAACTCTTCTAACAGTTGTTGGTGCTTTGAAGTTTTGAATTCCTTTGAGATTCTTTTCCAAGGGAATCATACCCTTACTTGAAATTACGTGTCCCAGGAAGCTTACTTCTCGTCTTAGTAAATACGTTTTTGAAGGTTTCAGTTTGAATCCGTTAACCATGAATGCTGTAAGCACCTCTTCTAATACTGCCAAATGTTCTGCAAAGGTTTTAGTGATGATAAGCACATCGTCCAGATAAACCCTGACTTCTTCCCATGAAAGGTGACTCAATATCAAGTGCATGGCTCTCTGGAACGTGGCGGGTCCATTTTTCACGCCAAAAGGCATTCTAAGAAATTCCCAATGGGATAATGGGGTTGAGAAAGCAGTCTTCTCGATCCTGTCCTCCGCCATTTCAACCTGATAGTACCCCTTTAAAAGGTCGATAGTCGTAAAGTATTGCTTACCTTGAAGGCTAAATAGGGTATCTGTCAGATTAGGAATGGGAAAGGAATCTCCCTTTGTGACAGAATTTAGTTTTCGATAATCTATGCATAGTCGCATAGCCCCGTCGGGTTTTCTGATGGGTACTACCGGTGCTGAGTATGGAGAAAAAGATTGCCTGATGATGCCTTCAGCTTCAAGTTTTCTGCAAACCTCTTCTACTAAATATAAAATAGGACCTTGAAGTCTTCGAACAGATTCGCATATAGGATTATCTATATAGGTTTCGATTGAGTGTTTAAGAACAGAGGTACACCCCACATCTGTATCTCCGAGGCTTAAGGCAGTTGGATATTTAAGTAAAAGTTGTATTAATTGATCTTTTTGCTCCCGAGTCAGGTCTGTTGAATCAAGCTGAAAAGCCTCTTCGAGATTAGCAGATGTCCATTCCTGGTATGTGCTTTGAGGTTTTTGGGTGAGTTCGACCATGTTTACGGGCACTGATTTTATAGGATGGATAGGATGGATAGAAAGAACTGAAAATGACCCTAGTGGGTAACCTGATTTCAGTTTAATTATATTACTAGAAAGATTATAACAAGGCATCACTACTGGAGTGTCAAATGTATAAGATATGACTGCATGGTCCATCACAAAGTGATTTTTATCATTAGGAGTGAATAATAAAAGTGTTTTGCCAGTTGTCTTTATTTCTTAATATTTCTTCCGGCTTTATAGCTACGTTAATTCCTTTATTAGGTGGAAGTAGTACATCGTGATCCAATTTACCAGCATGTTCTTGTCCCTCTGCAGTTCTAATATCTTTTGCAATTATTGTCAGGACATTGTCATGTCTAGTTATTAACTCTTTATTGGCCAAGTCTGGCAAAATATTCTCTGATTGTAAAAGATCATAACCAATTACTACTCCGTAACATACAACCTCATCCGGAACTATTACAAAGTCCCTAAATTGTGTTCTATAATTGTTAGAAAGATGTAATGATAATGTGACAGCCCCTAAAACTTCGAAAATGACATCACCGATGCCACGAATACTAACATATTCAGTAGGCTGCATAGGATATTTATTAGGGTCTAAAAGTTTATAAGTTCTTTGTGTTATAATACTAACTGAAGCTCCAGTATCTACAAGAGCGTCTATTAGCTGTGTTTGTTGGGAGTCATCTATTATAACCCCTACAACTAGAGTAGCAGGTGAAGATGTTGATAAGTTTTTAAGATAAAGGCAAGGGCCTTTCTTAGGCGTGGTTAATGTAGACTCCTGCTGGAGTAAATTAGTAAGTGAATGATTGTCAAGGTTGACTGATCCCTTAAGGGGAGTTAAATCATGATTGATTAATAAATTTTCTATTACTTGAGAATCGATCTCCTCAATTTCAGTCTCCGAAGAAGGTTTAACAAGGTCGAATATATCCGTTGGACATTCAGCGACCTCAACTTGTAATAATTCCTCTATAAGTTCTACTGTTGAATTTTCAATTTCGTCAAACATAGATGGTTGAGGTAGTGGCAACTGTGACCCTGTAGCTGTCGTTCGACGCTTTTTAGGACGCTGTTGTTTAGGTTGTTCTTCTGGCTCTGTGGGTGGGTCATTGCCCACAGAGTGAGTTAGTTTTTTGAACTTTTAGGGGATCTTTGTGGACAATTCATGCCCAAGTGACTTCCTTGACAATAAGGATTCTGAAGTAAGAGTCACTATTTCAACACTGTTTCTGTCATTATGTTGGGCAATTTTGTAACTATATGTTCCATAATTCTTACAAACCGTATAACATTGATATTCTTTCGGCATATACATATCCGTCATAGACAGTGCCCCCCTCATTACCTGGGGCCGGGTGCCGGGGGGGGGGGCAAAATTGAGCAAATAAGGCCTCGATGGGCAGTCTTTAAACATGGTGTCTGGTGTTTTAACAATATTTCCTACAAGAAATGTTAACAATCTTCCCGAGGCCCATGCCGATGGTTCCGTTGTGATATGATGGAAAATGATGAAGCATGTTGGTGTTGTCTTTGAGTTAGAATTGTGATGTTGGTTGTTGAGAGGGTATTTGATGTTTGATTGTTGTTAGTTGGAGCGGTTAACTATGTTGTTCGTTCGCTAAGCGATACGCGCTTTCCTATAGCGAGGAATTTCTTGACCTTTAATTAGATGGATAGAAAGTTCCTCCATATTGATAGCGACGGTGAGCTTTGGGTAGGGTACACTACATAGCTAGGAAGACTGCTAAGTTACCTCATACTTGGTGGACGCAATGAGGTTGGTCTTGGCCGAACCACTTGTGCGGAACGTTGGTACCACACATATTGTTGTTGAGCGGATTTGATGAATCAATTTTTGATTTTGATATTGCATATGGCGGTTCATTGAGCCCGACCTAAGTTAAAAAATATCTCCCGGGGTACGATATTTTTGTTGTGTTCGGAGTTTAATTGAGTAAGTGATGTCTTGGCATGTGTCTCTAGTGATATAGGCTGAATGTAGGGTGGTAAGTGGTGAGAATTTGAGATATGTTTGACATTAGAAACATCATCAGAGAAAAGAATTCTATGTATACGGTTGGTAAAAGAATATGGACTTGTACAATCACACTAGGTTGCAATATGCGCTTCCGGAATTAATTTCTTCGGACAATAGGTATTGACATGGAGTGAGGAGTTGCGAGGACGATGACCAATATTGTCACGTTTTGTTATTATGTTATACTAATTGTTATGACAGTGTTGGCTGAACCAATTTATTTTCGACTAATTTGAATCCCATCGTCAACGGGAGAGCCCCTTGCCAAAAGCAATCTCACATATAGTAATGGAATCCTTTATATTTTTCTTGGTCACCCTGTAGCTTGGTCGTACATTATTTATCAGAGTGTTCTATTCGAGCGCACCATTTGCTCAGTGTTATTTTTCACATTCTAAGCCCCGGGTAACCCCCATCTCTAGCTAAACCTTGTAACCTCAGAGCGTGCGCAAGGGTGACTCCGTTTATGGGGAAAAAGAATTTTCGCTTCATTATAGTTTATCTCAAGATGAGCGTTTTAACCTTCATATACACGCGTAAATTAGTCAGCAAAACCACTTTAAATAAGTTGTTATCTTAATAGACTAGTTATATCCTCTGCTTATTTGTTCTTTTCACTATAGATTACCTCGTAAATACTACTTTTTCATATACCCCTACAAAAGTATCGAACGCCAGATGTGTCTCTCTCACTCTGCTAAGCCTTCCGGAGTGTCTCAGATCGTGGATAGGTGTTATTTCTCGCATAACTCTCAAAACGTTGTAAGATCTGGGCACACACAGCTACCCCATCTCTCCTACATAATATTTCCATATGGAGATGCATCTTAGTTGACTGATGCGAGGATAATAAAAGATCAACACTCCAATAACCCCAAGACTACTTTTTATAAGAACAGCAGCGTCGAGCCATTCATTCAATTTAGCTGATTTTGTAGAAATAAAAGTTGCCTTCAACGCAATCGATCCACTCACTCGTACATCGAGATTGTAGTTCTGGATACTTACCAATGAACGATCGCTCTTGCAATTCCTAATTTGACCTACGCAGAGGGGAGACACGTTTCGATCACTTATCGTTTGTGACCCTCGTTTAGATGTTGATAATTTTGGAAAATCACGAGCACTCTGTAAGGAGTCTCGCACATCCTCGAACCATTCTCTATTCCCATAATCTCATACAATTTGTGTCCTTCAGTTGATCGCCAAAATTATGATTGTGGTTTGATAAGGAGTAATGTGTGTGTGCACTTGCAGACAGTACTAGAGAACTTTCATGACCTGATCCGAGCTAAGAAGGTATGTTTACCTCTGTAGTAAATAATATTTTGCTACAAGTTGAGTCTGTAAATAGGGCTTTGTTTTCTTGGTAAAACGGTATAAACGTAGTGAGAATTAGTCGTTTGCCAAAATCGGTGGTAGTGTAATAATTTTCGGTATTTTTAACCCGGAACCTCTGAGCCTGTAAGTTCTTTTGTTCACTTCTGTCTGCTATATGTTTTGTTTTAATCTCATCCGAAAGCTCCTTCCATTCAAATTCAATCTTTTACACACATATCAACCATCCCTCCCAGTTTCATTTTAGCTCTTCTTCCGCCATGTCTCAATGATAATCACCTGACGAATTTTTTCGCTGCATGATTGTAGATTTATCTTAGACGTGTGCCTCCCTACTTGCTAGATATAGAATAGTATAAATTGATAGATTAGATTAAATAACTGTAATATCATGATTTACTCCCCTATAAAAGGATTCAAGTGATTTACAACTTGAAATGCATTCAACTTACTAATGTACTCCGCAAGAGAGTTCTACATTAACCACGCCTAAGAAAGGCCCTTGCCTTTATCTTAAAAACTTATCAACATCTTCACCTGCTACTCTAGTTATAGGGGTTATAATAGATGACTCCCAACAAACACAGCTAATAGACGCTCTTGTAGATCTGGAGCCTTCAGAGATTAGTATTTAATACACAGATTATAAACTTGTCGAGCTATCCGCGTAATATCTCAAATTTACTGCTCGATATGACGAGCCATACCTGATGAGTGTTAGTATTCGTGTCATCGCCTGGGATGATAGTCCACTTTTTGGAATGATATTTAGGGGCCTGTCAGAAATTTTGTCATTGGGAATCATATAACAAGTTCTTTCTAAAACAAAATTATAGAACAACAATTATGAATTAAGGGCACCTTTGTAACATAGTTTCCGAGAATGAGGAATGATATGAGTTTACAGGAAGAATAATTGGTATGTATTGATCTTAAAGTTTTTTCATTCTGAGAAGATATTATAGGTTTGTTTATGGTTATTATGGTGTTATTTCTAATTATAATATTGTTATTTTCTGTATTATTATTTTTTTTTATTTTTTTTATTTATCTCATAGCTCTTCTGATGACCATAAATTCAGTCCCTTGATTCTTATTTCTAATTTCACTATTTTTTTTCTTTTTTTTTGTTTTTCATATTTAATGTTATTATATAGTAATATATTTCAGAATTGGTGGTGTTATTGTTTTGATGAGAGTCGTATTTTGTCGTGGGAAACCTCTGTTTGTTATATGTGAAATCGTATAGTTATTTTTTGTCCAGATGTTAAGCCTTTTCAGTCTAAGACCTACGGTTATGTCATATTTTCGTTTTTTATAGTCATCTTTTTATAAGTGATCTTTTCTCTTATATTTTACTCTATTATTAATAGTGTTTATATTTATAAAACTGTGGTTTTATTGTATGAATTATGCAATACTGATAGTTATCCATATATATATATGTGTATATACCCGCTTCAGATCAGCCTGTGTGCAATACTTATAATAAGAAATTAACACCTGTATCTTTGTTATATTTTATACATAACTTACTTTCTATATCTCCTTATTTAGTATTATGATTTATATATATAGTATCTACTATAACACCACTATATATAGATTTAAAAGATCATTGAGAGATTATACGCGTTATATTTCTGAATATATTATGATATGCTTAGTTATGTCTTTGATATTTCTACTTTAGATCTCATTATCTTATACTACTCATTCTCTTTGCTACACCTACTATTGATCTAGTAGATGCCTTGTCTTAATATACTCTTTCTAGTAATATAATTATCACAAACTGACTTATAGGCTCACTCCACCTTAGGTCATTTCTTTTCCATGTCTCTCTAATTTCTATCTAAACGGCTAGCTTCATCTTATTCCTCAATTCTCTATAATTTAATCAGTGCCCCTAAATAAATACATTTTCGGCTCGATCTCGTCCATACCCACATATGTGCAGAATCCTCAAAGTCACATGCTACACATGAGTATAACATGGACTTCCTGTACTAAATTCGAAAGGGCTAGAGTGACTATATAAAATCAGCAGGATGTGAAGCTAGTTACTTTTAAAAGGCATTGCTGAACACAGCATCCCCTACTCGGGTGCTAACACCAGCGAAATGCACTTCGGTAATAATTAAAGCAAGCACATATACATACTTTTACTTAAATATCCAACTGCCCTTCAGCCTCGGAGATCAAGATGATGGTGAGTGTACCTCGTAATCTTAGAGCACTCAATCGAAAAAGCTCATTATTATATATAGATAATTACCCTATTGCGATCTGTTCGAAGACTTCAGGTCTCTATTTACAGTATATACACAAATACCGGATCATTATCGTGTGAGAATGGTAATCAGGGTGCTAGTCAGTAAACAACTTGATGAACATCGAAAGGCATACAGAAAAGGAACATTAATCATTTTGTTACTCATACTCCAGTCACCGGTATATCCATCAGAAAACCCGACGGGGCTATGCGACTATTAGCATAAGATTACTCGAAAATAAATCATGTCACAAAGGGATTTACCTTTCCCATATCCTAAATCTGACAGATACCCTATTTGCCTTCAAGCGTAGCAATACTTATATACGACCTACTCAGTACCTTCTTGAAAGGGGTACTATCAGGCTTGACATGGCAGAGGACAGGATCGAGAAGACTGCTTTCTCAACCCCATTATCCCATTGGGATTTCTTAGAATGCCTTTTGGCGTGAAAAATGGACCCGCCACGTTCCAGACAGCACAGTCTCGATTTTCTTGTGCAACCTTTGCGCGATATTTGTCATGCTTTCCATGGTAAGTTAAGCCTTCATTAACTATCACGCCTTGTTAATATTATTAAGCCCTTCATATGACATAGATTGTAAAAAAAATTCAATCCGGGGAAAGACGAATATGTAAGTGTGCTGATGTTGATTACAATCCTATCGTAAATAACTCCTTGCAGGTGTGAAGTGCATTTGAGGCAAGTTATATATGAAGGATGGATGAGCTTACATTTAATGCAATATCACTATAAATCTATCGAGAGTTAACACGTAGCTATACATATACATTGAATACTTCAGAGAACACGTATCTACTTAAGATCGAGATTAAGTAGTAGGTGCTGTCCATGGCGACTACTGTATAATGTCATTATCAAAAGGTATGAGGTGCTCTAATGATCCCCTTGAAAAGAATCATCAAAGCGAATCTTCAATATATACTTCTAAAGCACCAACAACAGTTAGAAGAGTTCGACAGTTTATGGCGACTGGTTAATTTCTTGACCGCCGAGCAATATACCGAACTGTTCAGTCGATTGCAAAACCCCCTGTTTTGACACTATTTAAAATGTAAAATCAACCCTTCCTTGGCGGACGAATGTCAACAAGCTTTTGACAAATTAAAACAGCTAATAACTAAACCACCTTTATTAACCTATCCGGATCGTTACAGAAAAAGCACAACACTATTACTTTATGATCAGAAGCATCGGGAATGGGGCAAGGAAGCCTGTCTTGCCAGTTCAGATAATGAAAAGAAAAACCTATAGCTACATTCTCAACAGTATTTCAAAGGCTCAAAGGGGGAATAGCACTACTGAAAGGGAGGTCGCTGCCATTCGATGGGCGTCAGGTCATTAAAACCGTTCTTATACAAGATTAAAGTCATTATATACACTGATCATAAACCTATTCTATTTCTGCAAAACATGCCACTCGTAAACCACCGAGTTGCCCGAACTCTGGAGGAATTAAACGACCTCGATTACGAGCTTCACTATTTACCGGGCAAACAAAATATAGTGGCAGACTTTTTGTCTCGTAATCCTTATGAAATTAAATCTGAAACAATCGATAAGAGTTATATCCCAGAAATTCCAGATGGATTTATAGAACATTCTATGCCTGGAGGAGGGGATTCCCTTTTTCAATGTTTTTCATAGTATTTATACAATAATGTAAGTCAACATATTGCTCTGCGGGTAAAAATAATAGAAGAATTAATAGATCATCGAAAAGACTATCATTTGCCAACTGGCAAGGGTGAAAAACAAACCCTTCAACAATTAAAATTGTCAAAATATCCAGGCCAATTGCCATTTACACATAGCATTCAAGCTTTTGCAACAATGTATAAAGTAAAAGTGCTGGTGTATAGTTCTAAAGAACACCCTCTTCAATTTGGGATATCAACCTCTGATTCAGAGGAGAAAACCTGTTACTTGTTTTGTAGAGGGGGGATACACTTTAATCTTTTAACACCTATGGACTCAGAAGAGTTGCCAACATCAATTGCTACAGCAATAATAGCATATCCACAATTACAACCTGATTCTAAAACTCTCCCGGTAACTCTTCATATGTTAGAGCCAGATATTCAGAGGGATGAGGATTTATCAGAATTAAATCTTCATCTTCTTTACGAATTGAAAAACTCTGGTGGGGAGGAGATGACTATGGACAAGCTGCCTAACACTATTATATCTTTACATAATTTTTCTTTGGTATTGAATTCACAGGATTCAGTGGAAGTCATTATGTCTCAAATAACTGAATGTCAGCAGACTGATCCTTTGTTGAAAAGGTTGATGAGAGCTTTGCGAAACAATCAACCTTTCCGGGGATCCTTAAAGTTATTTAGCCGTTCAAGAAACTTTCTGTTTGTCCAAGATGACCATATAATCCACTGCAATCGCAATAATCATTATCACTATGTGGTATCGTTTCGTTTTGCCATACAAGTGGCCGTAATAAATCACTTTGAATTTGTTCATATAGGACAGAATAAACTATATGCTCTCATAGAAAATATAATATGGCATCCCAAGTTGCGAATGATATGCGGCTTCCATTATTTTACAGAAGACATGAGAAAAATTTCTAACTCCATTTGGGACCACCTACAATTAGATTAATACTTATCATCACATTTGAACTCACAGCAAGTTGATTCTCTCTTAACAATTCAGCCCTCAAACCCAACAAAGGAATAACTAATGCGTTGGTTTTTATCAGACCATTTCTAGTAATGGGTGGCTAGCTCGATGCTCATAAACAACTAAGCTACTGCAACCGTCTCACACCGGCTTTGAAAATCATCCATACCCGTACTTACCATTAATTCCATCAAAGACTTATGTCGGATAATGCTAGGGAGTTTAGGGGACCTCTTTTTGAAATTTTGCTCCTTTCCTTAGGCATTTATCATGTTTACACGACTCCTTACAACCCTTCATCGAATGGTATAGTGGAAAGAATGAACCGAACTTTAATACAGTATTTAAGAGTTTCTCTCAATGATCCCGGTCAGTGGGATATAATATTACCACAAGTAATTTTAAAATATAATCATCTGAAACATGCAGAAACGGGAAAAACACCTACAGAGATTTTGTTTAGAGAAGCTCATGGAGTCCATCCTAGACTGCCATGGACAAAGTTTACCCAGTATTGGGATGAAGGACATGAAAAATACCACTCTTACTCACTAGGCCAATTGGTGGCTCTTAAAGTTCAATTGCCAGGAGACCTCACCTTGAACAAATTTAAAGAAAGGTACCAAGGACCATTGACAATAATTAAAATAAACTCGAATGACGTAACTTATATTGTCGAGGCTCCAGATACCGGACGACAATATAGAGTTCATCACCGACAAATAAAACGGTGGAATTCACCCCCAAAATATTTAGAACGAACGCCAATTTTCATCGAATTGCTAACACGACCCTTAGCTCCTGTGCAAGAACCATTGGAGGAGATTGAGGAAGAACGGAGTGAAACAACACCTGATGATTTGCCAAATTTTGAAACAAACTCAGACGATGAGGAAGAGTTTTTGGGATTTCCGGATGTTCCACCTCCGGATTTCTCTAATGTCATATATCACCTGAATCAAAGTATCCTGTTGGCAAATTCCTTAAATCCGATCCCGGATCCAGGCGATGTGCGATCAACATCTCCATACGACAAGGAGTATTTGATAGAGAACGACCAGTTGAGCGATATCTCATCATATCATTTGGGGAATTTGTTTCTAACACCGGAACAGATTTCGGTGATACCGCTTTTAATCAATAATTCACCTATATTGCATATTTCACTTCCTGATACAATGGAAACTCCTACTTACATTTCTTATACTCCTATTAATATAACTCAAGATGAACAGTTGGTAGTGCCTCAAAGACAGGCTAGAAGGTTATCCATGGAGGATTTATCGTCAAGATCCAGCTTTATGGGCTCTCCGCAAGCCCAGAATCCTTACGACAACATTACTCCTTTGGAATCTTTAGAAACAACATCCACTCCTACTATGAATTTGAATATACCTAAACTGGAACTTTCCACACTTTCAGATACTACATCTACTCAACTAGAGATCCCAGAGATTCCATCGGGACATACTGCATCAATCATTAAAGAATTTTTAAAGAATTGGACAAGTCTTCCAATTAAAACACCAACCCTCAATTCAACAATTTTGGAAAAGGAAAAACAGTGCGAAATAGGCACCACCGTATGACAAGGTGTGCGAGCGGAAGGAGACTAGATGATCAGGTTCACAGGGTCGATAGCCTCTCCTACACGCCAAGATCTTCTCTTGAAGATAACACACCAACCCTGGTACAACCCCCGTGTCTTGAGAGAAGCACCGAAGAAGGCCTGATACAGTTATCAGAAGAACACTGGAAGAAGGAACCTGAAAGAGAGGCTAAAATTTAATACTAAAAATCTGTAAATTATGTAAGTGTTTTTGTGTTTAAATTGGGTTTTGTAATAATTGTACTTTTGTTTAATAAATAAATTTTTTTATGTTGTTTTTTATTTTTTTGTAAAGTAAAATATGAATAAAAATCATTCCTATTTGATTGAGAAATTTTAACCTGAAAAAACTGAAATTAACCAAAGAATGTGATGATCATCTTTTCAATTCATCGAGTGATGTTCTGGTGGGATGGATCGTCTGGAAGAGGAAACTGAAGATGAAGAATGGATTTGTTTTCAATTCTTTATAAGTGTTTTCAATTCTTTATTAAGTGTTTTTGTTTTCGTCGTCGTCAGGTTACTATAGAGGATGAGGACACTATCACACAACCCTTACCAACCCTTGCAGGTCCAGGTTCATCCGGAACTTCGTCCACCGAACGGAAATACTTGCGACCTGTGAGGTCATCTGAGTCTAGACATAGGCTGGAGGTTCATTCGAGTCTCTCTTGCTCGGATCAGAACCAAACCGCTCCCAAGAACCTCCGACCTTCCTTTGAGCAGTCACGTGCAATTCAAGGAGAAACACCTGAAGTGTCTCCCTTTGATCCAATTCCTTCTGAATATTCATTCAAACGACCAACTCCGTCGTCTTTTTATAATCCAGAGAGTAAGGTGACACCAAGAATATCGCTAGCAAAGTCCTTGCAACGAATGACGTTTCAGGAAGCAGACCTAATACAGGGTTCTTATAATAGATTTGTCACTTATGCTTTTGTCACTTATGCTTTGGGGGTACTCCACACTAAAAACGAACATATAGATGGAAAGGAATTCCGTCATATACTTGAGAATCTCACTCAGGGATATGAGCAGAATGGACCTTAGATACACTTTTACACACATTACACTTTTCTTTTTCTGCCTTTCTTTTGTTTACTTTCCCCTTTTCTCCGTCAAGTATTTGACGGGTGGGGAGGTAAATGTAGAGTTTTACTTCTATAAATAAGTACAAGCAAGTTTTTTTTTTTTTTTGCAGTAATTTATAAACTGTCTTCAGCTTTATTTCAACTTTACCTGTGATTATACGTAATCTGACAAATCTTGCGTAATTTAAGATTCTTATCCAGGTTGGTGTAAGAATTTATGACATATGTTTTTCTTATTTTGGAGTTTTTGAAGTTATATGCAATGCAAATTAATGGATACAATTTACGTGAGTATTGCTTTTATTTATAGAATAGACGTTCTTGCTTCTCTAATTGTGTCCTCAAGTTGATCAACTGTCAAATTTTTGTTTCAAAAGTGAAGGACGAACATCTTTATGTACTGATTTGCATTGCCTTGAGGTAATCTAACGTTTTACATTTTTTTCTTTTCTTACAAGTACAATGCAACACATTCAGTTTTTGTTAACTGTAAATTAATTATAGTTATTTTTGTTTTTAGGACAAGGGTGCGGGACCCTTTTGATACCAAAGATACAATCTCTTTAGAACAAGGGCATTGGACCCTTTTGTTTCCATACCTTTTGAGTATTCCTGCCTATGTGCATGATTTGGGTATAGGACCCATCGGTACACAAATTGTAAAGTCAAGTGACAGGACCTTTTTGCAACTTTCTCTGTACATCTTTGTTCACATTGCAAGCTATTTTAAACCGACCCTTCGGCTTGTTACACTGGATTGAAGTTAATTTTTTATAAGCATAGTGCATCACTTCACACACACCTTTATAATGCCTAAGGTAGCGTAACTCACGAATTGCAATAACTTTTTTTTAAATATAGAAAAATGCTTTACTTGATTTGAAATTATATACTTAGTAATAACTATTCACTGTAAATTGTTTTTGGTAAATTCATTTATGCTTACAAAATTTTTTTTGTTTGTGATTAAAAACTTAGTGACTGTGTTTGCTGTAACACGTGCTTTACTTAATAATTAATAACAACTCTCTAAAAACAAAGAAAAACTGATAATAAAATAAATAATAAAATAATATAATATCAATAATAATAATAATACATATAATAATAATAATAATAATCAATAATAATAATATAATAATATATAATAATAGATAAAAAACATAAAAAAAGTAATTATAATAATTATAATAATAAACAATAAAATAATAGAGTATTTATAATAATTAAATTATTGATCTTGCGCAAATAAATAATATTCTGAAAGCCGAGTAAATACATATTATTAAAAAAATCATTTTTGATCTTGACTCAATATGAAATGAAATTACACCAAGCTTTTCGTACTTACATAACATTACCTTTTAAATTAAACAATAGGAGTATATGCGGAAATAATATTATAGAATATATATTATATATACTATATATTATATATAATATATATTAATATAATATATAATATATATAATATAATTAATATATATGATAGTACTAATATATATATATTCATGGCGTAGCTAAGATTTTTTCACATGGGTAGTCCAAGATATCTATATATATAATACTATAATATTATATATTTAATAGTATATATATATATAATTATAATATAATATATATAGATTATATATTACATATAAAATAATATATTTACCTGATTTTACGGGATTTGCTTTTAATAAAAACACTGTTAATTATATTACTGAATTGAAAGCTTCGTTTTCTCTCTTTTGTAGAATATACCCGTATTTGCTTCATCACTACGAATTTTTTTTCGCATAATGAGTACTAGTAGCTCTTTTTCAATTTACATCCTTGCAATTCATTTTATCTTCCATCGCTCATCGTTGTTCTTAGATAAATTTATCTTTTAAGGGCAAGAAAAAGACTTCACACTGCTGAGGTACAGAAAAGTACATTCAATGTAGCTAGACGAAAACACCTGATAAATGAACTACTATTATTCAATTCTTTAATTATTTTAAGAGAATATTTTGCTGACATTTAGCTCATCCTATTCATAAAACTTCTTAGTTTCACTCACAGCTTTCTTTTTCAAAAATGGGGTAACTCTCATTATGAATTATAGATATATTCGAAATCGTCGCCATTAGTCTATGAAATTCATTATTATATAAAGGTGCAAAAAATTCAATTGTCAAAATCGTTTAAATCTGCTTTCTATTTGGGTATAACATGATCCAGACACTATAAACAAAGCCTTTCCATTATTCTTGTCATTAACCTCTCCTTATCTTATCACCTCTCTTAAATTCTAAACAAGATGAGCAAAAGAAAATACATCCACATTCAAATAGTTTGAAAAATGCGACTAATTTTTAAATGCTACAATATAGCTTCAATATTCTCTCCTCTCTCCTCTCTTCTTAATATATATATATATAATATAATATATAATATACTATAATTATATTATTATATATATATATAATATATATATTATATATAATATATAATATATAGAATAATATATATATATATATATATATATATATATAATATAAATTGCAAGTTGAACACATGTTTCCAAAGAAAATTTAAAACAAACCTATATATGCAACACCTAACGCCAGCAGCGAAGTATGACACTAGAGCGCCAGCCTTCCAGTATAAGATAAGTATACATTTATTATATTTCAACTTCGCCTATCTACGTAGAAAGTTAAGGAAGTTATAGTGCAATAGCATAAACTACCTTCATTTTGGTTATTAGTTCTTTAAATTTGATAGTCAATTTTCTTTATGGTTCTTATTATATAACATTTTTATATTTTTTTATTTGTTTCTTATATTAACTTTGTTTCTTAAAAATAAAATATAGGCAATGCCTACCCAGCCTATCCCTTACTACGCCACTGATATATATAAATATATATACTGTAGATATATTATATATTAATATATATTAATATAAAATATATATATATATAGTATATATTAATATATATATATATATATATATAATTATATATATATATTATATATTATATATTTATATTATAATATATATAATATATATTATATAATATATATAAATATATATTATTATATAATATATATATATATATAAATAATATAATATATAAATATAATATATATATATAATTTATACTATATATAATGATATATATATATATAATATAAAGTTAAAGAAATATATATATATTATATATATATATTATTATATATAAACATATATCATATATATATAATAATATATATATATTATATATATATATAATTTATATCTATAAATAATATATAATATATAATATATATATATATATATAATATATATATATATATATATATATATTATATATATAAATATATATATAATATATATAATATCATATAATAATACTCATAAAAGTCAAAATTGATGCTTTTGAACTACTGTTCTGATATAACTAACTTCACAAGCCTGTAAAGATGGTACTTCGCAGTGTATGAATGATGAAAAAAACTCCCTACTAAAATTTTTAATGACTGAAAAATTTTTTCCAACGCTGATTTGATAACCTTTATATATATATAATATAATATATATATATATAAATATATATAGATTTATTATATATATATATAGTAATATAAAAATATATATATATATATTATATATATATATCATATATATTATATATATATATATATATGGTATCGAAATAGAATATTTGATAAGTTTTTAGTTTATTAAAATTTTGTTTGATCGATATCAATCGATTTCCAAATAGCCGTTTTATAATGGTAATGACCTTTTTAAAAGATATTGATCAGGTAGAAAATATATATTCAGGGACGAAGCTTAATCATAGTAGCGTTAAAGTGTTTTATTCAAAGCACTATGACAGTATTTACGACTTTATATAATATATATTATATTATATATATATATATATATATATATATATATATAGATTATATATATATATAATATATATATATATATATATATTATATCAAGATCTGAAACATTTAATTAACACATCGGAATTCTCATTTTTTGAGCTTCACAGGTGTTTTATACAAAACTATTGAGCAAGTTACTCGAAACCAAAATACAAAAACCAGATTCTAAATAATAATAAAAAAAAAATCAGACTCAAAAAAATTATTTGAGCTTTGTTCAGGCGATTTTTCTGAGATAATCTTAATTACTCGAAATTTTAACGAATTTTCTTTATATATTATAATTATTATTAGTATTATTATATATTATATATTATATTTTATTATTATTATTATTATTATTAAATTATTAATTATTATATTATTATATTATATTATATTTATTCGTCCATAAATCAGCACCATATAATGCATGATCAGTGTAACGTGAAAGATGTATATAAAAAAATAAAAGAAGAAATATAGATAAGAAACGAAGACCCAGAGTAGAAGCCTAAGATTGAAAATGGAAAAAGCTCAGCTAAAGTGAGGTTCAGCGAATGAAAAATGAGGAATGTTTGACAATGGGTCCTGCCATACATTATTGAAACAAAAAATTTCCCTTATCAATCAATTTGAATATAAATATTTAGTGAAAAAATCCTCATTTTATATTTCAGATAAAATTTTAAGTTGTGGAGCTGCAAATTTTCAACTCGGTCTTTCTAATTATTTAAAACTTGCTTTGAAAAAAATGCTAAAAACTTCATCATGTAAATTCTTGGCCAGGAAGTTGAGATAAAGCCTATCATACGAAGATCATATGAAGAATGGATATTCGGCTCAGTCGGTGAAGA
>JABUQX010053801.1:2500-17500 GCA_015478945.1 Trachelipus rathkii | reverse complement strand
TATAAATTATAATAATATATTATTATATTATTATTATTATTATATTATTCATTATTATATTAAAACTGTTCTCCTTTTAATCTGTGATATTTGCCTACCTTTCTTCGTAACCAGAAAAGGAACCAAGTCCGGTTAGCATAAAAAATGATGCTTTCAAACGAGCGACGTCGAAATGCGTTGACCTTCTGAGAGATTCAGTGGACAAAGAGTCTGCTTTTTTAATATACCCGGATAATCAGTTGAGTAACCTCCATACTTATAAAACACGTATTTGATACGTTAATGTCCATGCCTAAATTGGAAGGGTCCATTAAATGGATTATTAGAAGGCTTAGATTCCATTCTCTTTAATATTTTTTTAGGATAACTTTTATAATAACGAAAAATTGAAAATTTAAAACTATTTATTAACAGGAGCAAAAATATCCTTAGATGTTTTGTTATTGTGTCAGAAATAGATAAGTTGATCTCTCTCTAAGAAAAAAAACGTGTTAACGATAAGATTACACTTTGAGTTATAAGTTTAATCCCCCATCGGGACTTAACAGACTAAAAAACCGCAGCTTCAGAGATTGAGGAAGGAAAAAAAAAACATCAAATTATCCCTCTAAAATAATATTTCCATCATGATAGGGCCATAAATTATTACAAAAGCCCATGTTCTAATTGATAGTAATACCGAGAGAAGTTTAACTACATAATTATAATAATAAATAATAAAAAATAATAATCAATAATAATAATACATACATAATACATACAGAATATCATCAATAATAAACTGTAATTTTTCACTTTTTATATTAGAAGAGAATCAGTCTGACATAAGTAATATTATGCAGTATATATTTTTAATGCCATAGAAAAAAGCACAAAATCAAATATCGAAAATAATGTTCAATTCTGTGTTAAGCAAAGCACGGCAAGTATACTTAGTATTATGGTTGGACTGAGTGATTTATACGAACAGTAAAATAATATTTATTTATATATCTTCATTTATATCATTTCAATAAATATATATTTTATTTTCAGCATGATAAGTTCTGTCGCAGGTATATAGAAATAAATAAAATTTATATAGTAATAGTAAATAGCAATATATAGCTATGGAATATTGTGAAATATTAATAGTATTCGAATGACAAGAGAAATTTTTCAATATAATAAAAATATTTATATGATAATTTATTGTAGAACAACTGGTTCAGTAGTATAATGCTTAGCGTAAAATTTTTGCTTAAATATTTTTAAATTAATGAAATGATCAATTTCTTACTACACATAAAGAAGACAATTCTACAAAATAGGACTTAGACGATATAAAATATTTTATGATCATATGACTCCTGATATTCTCTTATGAATATAGCTCGAAGTTATTTTGATTAGTATTTATTCATCTGAATAAAGTGCTTAGGAATTTCATAATTTTAAAATGATACATGGAGAGAAAGAAAAAATATAGAAACACTAATTTTTCTGAATGAAATATCACGCAGCACAACGCTCGGATAAATCAAGCACACACACAAACACAATCTCACTCACCACCAAATATCTAACTATTAGAGTTTAGACCACACACCCACCTATCAACATTTCTTATATTAATAGTATGATAATAGCTATTACTAGTTGTAATAAATATAAATGACTATTATTATTATAATTTTATTTCTTTTCAATCTTAGTTTAGATATCACATTCTTAGATATGTCTTTTGTGTAAGAATGATTTTCCAATTTAATTTCTTTTGCTACATTTTCGTATATATAAAGTGTTTCTTAAATTGAAACGTAATTTCTATCTTAACTATAAGTATACAAAGATGAGTAATACAAAATTTATATAATTAAACGGTATAGCCTACAATCCATTATACTTCAGTATTTTGCATAAAAAGCTTTTTTATTAATATCATTGAATTAGCAAAATACTTATCTCAGTATGTTATTTTAAAATAACCTTCTATTTATTTTTACTTAGACATGAAGAGTAGTATATCTATACAAACTCAATTTTACAAAGATTCCCTTTCTCTGACATTCTTTGACTGAAATACCAAATAGATCTCATTTATCTCTTCATATTATAGCCAAGTCTCTCCAACGCACCAACTGATTACTTATATAGATACCCATATAAAAATTTATTTAATAAAAAAGTTTTGATGTTAATTTTTTTTTATATTTTTTATTCCCCCCCAAACCTTTGTTAGACTTATTTACAAAACTTTTACAAGCTCGAGCTGACCACCTTTTCCCACATAGTGTTTTGACAAGTAATATTTTTGATAGAAAGATTCTATAATAGATAATTAATACACCAAACGATGCGTTATAGTAAGCACCGGAGAAAAATAATTATATTTAAAGATTCTGAAGCAAAATATTAGTAAGCAAAAAAAAATCACGCCTAGTTTTTATCCAACTCCATGTTAGTTGCCAGCTCTACAATCTCACTAATATTAAAGGGAATGAGGCTGCATACATGGTATGTAAAAATATACTAACGTAATGATTATACACTCTCTTTAAATTATCTCGTTTGTGTTGGTGTAGGCAGAATATATTCCGACATATTAGCAGCAATTATTCATTCGTGACCCCGAAAAACTGTGCTGTTAGTTTCTAGAGTTTTTTACTTTGCGTTCTCGAGATATACACTCACAGACGACTTTTCTCTCCTCCCTCTGTCTACTTCTCTCTTTACCTCTTGTTCCATGACCTGGAATTTTTATCATCTATAATTCCTTCTAATTACACAGCTCCTTCTTCACGGTCGTCTACTCCCTTACTTTTGCTACATACCCACTATCTTGATTTCGTTACTTCTATTACATCCTATCAGCTGCTATCTTTATTGGAGTATTTCTGGAGTGCCATGGAATCTAACTAAATAATATGAGAAAAAACCACTTATAACATTTCCTGAATTTTCTATTCACTATTTTCTACTGATTAACCTATTTACTTAAGCCATGTATGGTATATTAGTTCTTCGTAAATATATACCTATATATACGCACTCGGGTTTAAAACGTGAGGTAACCCTTTGTCTTTAGCTACAGAATTAATTGACTTTCATATAGTGTAGATTTGTAAAAAGGTCATAATTCATGCAATATGTTCCAGACTCATTAAAGTTTCTCATTATCGAACTAGCACAGCTATTATTTACATCTATCAGCCTCTAGAAATGTAAAAACCTCTATAGAGTAGCGAATTACGTCATTTGCTCTTATAGATTAAACAGTCAATAACAACTTATAGTCGATTTATAGTTAATTGGCATTTAAATATGTCACATTCCATAATCCTGTTTTTAGGAGTTTTGTTAAAGAAATGGCAGCTGCCTTGAGTCACCTTATTAACAATTATTAGAGCTTATTATTCTATAGTAATCGCTTATAACGAGAACCAATAGAATTCTCTTTGATATTTTTCAGAAGATCTATGCTGTACTTTGTTGTAATTTCAGCTCGTACAATAATACAAATTAAATGAGTGGCGATGCGTCCCGATCGTTTAAATCCTTTCTGTTACAACACTGAGATCAAAACACCGCGCCAAACAAGTTTACACGGACCAAAACAAAAGACGCATCCTGACTGTTAGAGAACACTAAATAGTTATTTTCACACATCTCCCGTCAAAAAGATTATCATTCAAACAAGATTTTTTGTTTGGGAGAGATTGAATTCTACTTTTATCTAGATAAATTCTCCTTATAACCGTAAAAGATATTTGCAATTGATTGTTGCCGTAAGTGGTAAGATTGATATCCCAAAGTTTTTGGTTTGCAAGATTGTTAGTCTCGCACGTGGCTTCACTAACCTTCCAATAAAAGGGATCATCGCTTGGATAAACATATCGATGTTTTGTGCTTCGTCTGACTGTCTGGTCAGAGTATGAATTCGTGACCAGAAACCTAAGAGAAGTCGACGGGCATATGTTCACGGATTACCCGTGTTATCTGCGTATTATCAATGACTTTTGAATAATTACTTCAGATTCATCCCTGCTGACATCACGGACTGATCCAGAAATTTGTCCGCCCTCCAAAATTTGCCCACCCTGCCCGGGCCCATGGGGCCATGCTTTTATATACGTCTTATAGACTATACTATATATAATTATATATATATATATATATATATACTTATGATGTATAATAATCCTATACTTTTTTATTATTAAAAATTAAGTAAAATACAAAATCTTGTAAGTAATAAATTTTATTTTTTGGTCTATAATAAAATATAAATTCATCTGAAAGAGGAGGTATTTAATACTAACGTATATAAACGTAATTATTATTATTATTATATGTGATTACAATCACCTTAAAAGAATATAATTCTGCGATTTATTATATTACACACCCGGACACATCTTATTAAGTTAATTATATATATATATATATATATAATATTAATAATAATAATATAATTAATATTATATAATATATACTATATATTACTATATATATAATTATATATATATATTATATATATATAATAATATTATATATATAGTAATTATAATATGACCTTTTCATGTACATAGATATATGCTGAATTTTATAATCGAAAATCAAAATAAAATGAGTTCGTACAAACTGTAGAATACCATATTTGACCCTTTATTATAAAAAATATTGTTCAAAGGTAAAATAAAATGATAGTATAGTAATATATATATACTAACATTGGGTTCAAAGGACCCAAACTTGTAACTGCATAAAAGGTTTTTAAGTTGTGAACTTTTGAGTTTTATTATTAAAGGAATTTTGACCTTAATTTATATTATGTAGTTTTGACACTATTTTTAATTTATTTATATCTGATGCCACTTAATTTTTGTGAGTCAAAAATTTAAAAAAAAAAAAAAATATACTGCAAAAATTATAGGAAAAATTAGTGTAAAAATAGGAGAACAAGTATAATTAGTATTTATATACAACATAATCATTGAAAGAGAAATATATATTATATAATATTAATATATATATATATATATATATATAATATTAATTAATGATATTATATTATATATTATATAATATATATATATATATATTAAATATAATAATAGTAGTATTATTATATATAAATGCCTTATTTATCATTATATTAAAATAATTATATAATTATTAATATATATATAATTATATATATAATATATATAATATATATATTTACACATAGTTCAGTTTTATATTTCATTATGACAAAAATTAATCGGTATTTTCACTTCGCAAAATATATTACTTTTTAATATAATAAATATCACTGTAGTAAAATGACTACTGCTAATAGTCAACACACATAATTCACGTGAACTGAAAGTGGCAAATATTCAATAAGAGCTGTTTAAAAAATTTTAGGCAAAGTTAATTATTCTTTACCAAATCGAACTGGAACTTATGCTTGAAGTTTCAAATTATTTCGATAGAAAAGATTTCAAAAATGTAACTATGCTTGTGCAGTTTTTTGGTAGAGAATTGTTTGTAGATCTATGTTTTTACTGAGCACAGACTCTAAGCTCTTATAATTAGCGAGTGTGAAATTAGGATTTGTGTTTAGGTGTTATAAGTTTTAATATCGTATATATAATATTGTTATAAATAATATTGTATAATATTATACTATATAACTTTTTAAAATATGTTAATAAATTATATGACTATATATATTGTGAGATTTGATTCTAAATATCTAATTTACTAATCATAACTTATTTAATACATAATAAAGTATTTTTAAATGATATATTAATCTAATGGAATTAGTAATTTAATACTAACAAATATTATATATAATTATTAGGTATAAGTAATGGAAATATTATTTAGGTTATACACTGAAATAATATATGGTCTTACAATATTTGCAATAAAATTAATTACATAGAAAATATGAGTGAGATATTATGCAAATTATGCTAATCTATTATTTATGTTTTATAAAAAAAAACACATGTTTAAAATTATGAATCAACATTCGGAGTAGACCGTTGCCACAACAATGGCAAAAATTTACTAACAAGAGTGAACTATAATTCAATTTACTCATTTTGATAATGTTTTAATAATGATAATAAATATGCTATAATTACACCATTTCCTTGTATAAATTATACGATACTAACACTATTGTCTCGAAGAAAGATGCAAAATAAATATGATGGTTACGAAAACTTGAAAATAATCATTATAAAAAAATTTTTACGATTTCATGTGACACGGATCACAAAACTCAAGTCAAGAAAATATTTATAACGCTAAAAAAAGATAAAACGTTATAACGATTTCGTGCCAAATAATAAAATTAAAAGCAAGCGCTTGTCAAATGAAGTTTAGAACAATTCCTCGATTTCGCCTAGAATTTACTTCCGTTTGACATAGAAATATATGACCAAATCAAAATGAGAAAGTGAAGAACTTCTTCCGTTTAGAGAAGAAATTGGCCAAATCAAAAACCGCCTACAGACTAAGTTGCAAGCAGGGCTTTGAGGGTTGCCAGGTAGTTTGGTCAATTTAAGTACTTAGACACATATAAATGTGGTAAAAGGTATATTAGCACATAATTAAGCAGGAATACTCACATAATAATTGCTATAAATATAACTATAAATATCTAAAGTATATAATTTATAATAATCTGATACTTAATTATAATTACTATATATGATTTATAATAAAAGATTTAAGTGAATTTGAGAATGAGTATTCTCATAATATCTTACTTAATTACACTCCATACAAAGCTTCTATCTACCTACTCACTAATAATACTTCAATTAATTGCTATAACTTATTATAAAATTAATTCCATACTAATCATAAATTACTACGAATAGTACTTTTACACAACAACTTTGATTATTTACGACACATCACGTTATTTATATTTTCGTGAGTCAGTTTTCTCTATTATATGAGTGAATAAATTCATTTCTACTATTATTTTTTCATATATAAATATTATAAAAAATTAATTTAGCTATATATATATATATACTAAAATAAAAATCAATAAAAATTTGAAAACATTCTTAAAATAAATGATTTTATTCTAAAGATATTCATTAGGTACTTCTTAGGTCTTCTATACACGGTGGTGAATGAATAAAAAATATAACAGGATCCCTCGCAGAACTCTGTCACAAGGTCTCCGGGCTGGTGCAACGTCAACGAAAGCGAGGCACCATAATTCGAAGAATCATTAAACACAAAATAAGACAATAAAAATAATAAAAAATACAATGAAATAAAATAAAATTTAATAGTTACAACTACACTATATCAAGTATTCATACACTCACTTCTAAAATCATTTATTATTGCTATTATTTTTATTATAAATATACTAATAATACGTTAGTTGCCAGAATGATCAACGATGATCAATCATTCTAATAACTTAATAATAAATCATACCTACGCTATGATGTAAGTAATTATTTACTTTTGTATTACTTATATATTTCAGTAAAATCATCACAATACAACTTAAAAATATCTTATCTATAAATATACTAAACCACAAATATCTTCCTCACTTTTACTATAAATATACCTACTCTTATAAAATATCACCTTTATATTGATTAGGATTAATTTATATCATTACTATATAATTTATAAGAAATTAAAATTAAGGATACTTCACAAGTCCTCAATCTAATAAATAAATATATAAATTAAAGTAATATTAGAAATTAGAGTCTCTTGCTTACCGAGACATTCACAAAAAGTTCTCCTTGAAAGAATGTGATAGTTGTGTATCATCGGCCACACCATGCTATATCAAACCAACAATAGGCAACAGAACCAAAAGTCCCCTCAATATTTACACTTTTTCAAACATTTTAATTTTTTTGAAAAGTGATAATATAAATATATATTTTTATTCTACTTTCGATCGTAAACGAACATTCCATTAAGATTAACGCCTCAAGGGCTTGTAAATAGCGGCTGACATCTGGCACTCGGATTAAATTATATCATAACCATTGTTTATACTCAAATTTTTTAATTTTGGAGATAAACATATTTATTTCCAAATATTACAAATTTCCAATAAACTTAGATATGTTCATATCACAAAAAATTATCTATAGTATATAAAAAATATTGTGCCATACTTCTTCATATTGACTACAATATCTGCCCTGAATTAATTAATTATCAAATCACACTCTTTACTCTTACCGAAACATAGAGAAAATACCAACAAACCTACTCCACAAATTTCTCTCCATTTTTAATATCCCTGTTAACAATAAAAAAAATTTGAGGCTTTGGGAAATTGACAACGTGAGCACAAACTTCAAACAGAATTCTCGTAACCAAATTATTATCCTTTGACCAATTATCCGTAGAGATAATCCACAAGAAGCTAAATCTATAGCAAATATTATTCAAAGTTCTGAAAGTCATTCTGAAGAAAAACTAAATAATTCGTGACGTGTGAATTTATAAATACGAGAAAAAATGTCACAGAAAACATGAAAGTTGCTTGAATAAATTTGAAAGTAACTTACTGATGCAGAAGGTGATCTCTAACAAAATTCATCGAGGCACCCACAAACACACCTTTATAGAAACAACGTTTTAGAGGAAAAAAACACAGTTGTGTGTATTGGGTGGTCAAAACCGGCTGAATAGATGTTTCTCGTAATTTGTTATGTGGGATTTTATTTCGAGTGGGCGGTTAAAGAGATCCTACCGGCGCCTGCGGCCTCTTTAAGAAGATAGTTGCATTAATCCCCCCCCTGTAGAACAAATTTCGTGTTTCTTTTTCATAAACATAAAAGTAGCGAGCAGTGCTGAAATAAAAACTTATTGAAAAACATAATAAACAATTTAAGAGTATTTAGTATAAACAATAAATAAACATTATAGAATTAGCACATGATATGGCACATGAGCATCATGCTATGATGAGGAGCTAAAATTATTGAGAAGGATATATTCAGGATGCAGGTCATTAGTATAAGAAAATATTGATGCAACATTTATGTATGGCAGCAACTTATTCTTGTATGCAGCTCTTATAATTTTAATAAATATTTAATTCTTATATGATTCATGTAAAAAGATTTTAATAAATGGATCATTCAAATATTTTATGAAGGACAAACTGGAAATAAGATATGTGTATTTCTCAGTTATAGTACAAGCTTCGGATGGCAAAAGGAATTTACAGCTATGTTCAAACAATTAACCATGCAGTTCACAAAAGAACACTCAGCAGGGGCCAGTAAGAGTGACGTTCGAAAAACCGCCATTTGCGGATTTTTGAAAACCAATTTCTAAAGTATCGCAACTTGCGACATCGACTTTGATAGGCGACGCAGCTCCAGTCAAAACGTGATGGTTAGATTGTTCTCTAAAGAATATATATTATATATATTAATATATATAGCAAGTCTTATAAAATATTTTGAGTTAAAAATATCTACCCTAAAATTACTCGTGTATTTTCCAACCAGTATCGCTAAACACAGTTCTATTTGAAAGCTCAAACTCCACACTGTTGTTCCTACTCGAAAAATACTGGAAGGATCCTACGAAATGCACAGGGGTTTCTAAGTTAGGAACCTTAACCTGTTATCTGGACAAGCACCTAAATCAAATCGTTCAATGTGAAAACTAAGACCACAAAATTCGAAAATAATGTAGTGACACGGGTTAACAATACCGGAGTTAGAACATCAGTGAACAGTTGTAAGCAAAAAATTATTTACTTGTCCAGACGTCACCAATATAATATCAGATGAAAAAGTTTTTTAAGATAACATAGTATTCCAAACTTATATCTTCATGAAAAGAATTAAGACCACATTGATAGAGGATCCTCTCATTATTCTAATAGACTTATGGGTTGTTAATCCCAGAGTAAAATCTTCTTGATATATTAAAGAAAAACAGTATAAACTACTCGTTTCATTAGCAATGAAAATGTCTAAGGATCCCTAATATTTTAAACATTTCTACTGCTCACTGGCTGGCAAATAGTCAGCACAGCCCAATAAACGAAATGAAAAGTTTATGCACATAGTAAAAAAGGGCTACCAAAACATAAAAGGTATGAATATTATATATATTATACTCTTCGTTTTGTAGAACAATTAATCACCTTCAAAGCATTAATGACTAAATAAATATGCAGAATACATAAACTGTAAATCAAAATATATATTAAGTAGCTATTATAAAGATTTAGGCAAAATCTATTTTTATTCTAGTTATAAGAAAACAGTATGTCATTAGCAAGTAGCTACTCATTACTTGTGTTAAACAAGCAGTTTCAATTGTATTTGACGTTATCCATGTATATGTATATATACATCTGCCATACATCTAACAGCTGAAAAGTCTTTTTCAAAGCTCAAGTTAATAAAAAAAAAAATAAGGAAACATAACATGAACACAACAAATGCAAATCCTTATAGATTTGCATTGGCTTGTATTAGCATTGAAAATGAAAAAATCATGTCTGTACTCTTGATTGAAAGAAGAAGTGGATATAAAATTCATGCAATGAGCCACAAAGAACGTTTGCGTAAACATTAAATACGATTAATTTGATGCCTTTTCGAGAGTAATTTTTAGACAAGTAGATCCTGTTTAGAACATTGTGACTATTTTACACAAATTTGTATAGGTATAACGTTAACAGTCTAATAAAAGAATATTATTCTATAATATTTTTGACTATGTCTTTCAGTAAATAATTTGCCAAGATATCTAGCAATTGGCCACATACATACTATATAATGACTAAATGAGGTATTACGAATAATTTGAATGGAATAATCATTGGAAAGGATTACTGATCTCCGCTTTCCTAACAGGTAAGGCTAAAGTAGATTCACAATTATACTTATATATCATTTATTAAAACCATAGTATAAATATAGTATAATAACTAAAATTATTATAATACTTTTATAAAATTAGCTTTTCTTTTTATTAATACAATAATTGAAAAATGTAATACAATGATATTATATCATATACGTAATGAGTTAGTAAGACTACAAAAAATTAAATCGTTTATATTATACTTATTATAGTACTATAATAAAATTATATATATATAGAATTAACAATGATATAATATAATAAACCCGATAAACTATTTAGTCCAAAATGATTAAGTTACATAAACAATTTAGCCACTGCAGTAAAGAAAATTTAATAACAATATATATATCATAATTATATATAATATTCTAAATTTCTTTATATACAAATATACTAAAGAGAAAAAGTCATCCACACGTATTATTTACATATATCCTAAATAATATATATATATTAATTATAGTATATATATATATCAATTAAACTAGATTAGATACTTATAATTTTTTGAGAGGGAGAGGTGATCAATATAAATAATTTAAATTAAAAAATAGTAATTAAACATTTTGGAAGCAGAATTCAAAAACATGTTTTTGAGAATTTGATTTAATAATTTTTACAGAGACAATATTTAATATACCTCATTTTATTTACATACTCTTTCAAAAATGTCATTAACTTTTTTATGCTAAAATATCTATATTTCTCCAATTAATAAAAGTTAATAAGAGTACTAATCTGTAATTTATATTAATGTACATATAAGCACATTTCTCTATATATTATATATATATTATTTAATAATATATATATATATAATTAATATTATATATATTATAATAATATATATATTATATAATATTATATATATATATATATATTATATATTATATATATTATAAATATAAATATATATAATATATTATATATATATAATATATATATAATAATATATATATATTAAATATTATTATATTAAAATATATATATATATATGCCTCCATAGGGTAACAGTTATTTAGAGGCCCCATTTCCATACTTTAGTTAGCGGGGAACGGGTCACCTATTAGGACTCTTAGTTACTGCCACTGGCTGTTAATAATTAGAAAAATAGATTTTTAACTTATATTTATAATTTAATTATAAAAATCTAACAATAAAATTAGCAAAATTAGACCTAAATAAAACGAAAGGCTAATTTTTTTTTTTCTTTTTGGTTAAATTATGAAAATTTTCATCCACAAATTGGTATAAAATTTAATCCAATCTTAGTAAACTACTGTATCGAAGACATACTGATCGAAGTTCGAGTGAATAATGATTAAAACGTTTTTCAAAACGTTCCAACCAAGAATTTTTCGATATCCGGAATATAATTTTAAATTTATCTTATACAACACACACGTTATATTAAAATAATATATATATATATATATATTAAATTATATACTTAATATATATAATATATAATAATATATTTAATATATATATATATTAAATATATATAATATTATATATAAATATATATAATTATGATATAATTATTATTAATATATATACTATCATATATATAGTATTATTATATAATACTACTATTTATATATAATAGCTTTATAATAATATCATATACTATAATAGTTTGCCCATCATACATGCGATATTATGGGGCTGTTAAATCTGTATAGCTGAACGCGAAGCGCCCTTATTATAAATATCGCATAAAGGCCCTATAATAAGAGCTTCTGAAGGATTGCCCACTAGTAAGCAATGCGTCGGCCCCGTAAAATACTAAATAGGTCGTCGGTGCCCCCGCCGAATGGACAAATCTAAGACCATCCGTGTGACGCACCCACAAACCTGAGAGCCATCCACTTGATATAAAATTCATGAACTAGTCCATAAATAAATCATTTAATTATAAATAAATTGTTAATAGAGACTTTAAATATATATATTCCACATGAAATAGTATATAATATAATAATCTTTATCTATTTAAATTAATAAGTAATAAATTAGTTTAATTATATAAATAATTAAAATAAAATATATAATATATATAAATAAAATAAATATTTAATTTTTTTAGAATTTTAGTTAACTTATTCCATAGTATATAAAATGAATTAAATATAGATTAACTAAGTGTAAACATCAGATTTTACTATTTATATATAAAAAAAGAGAAAATAATTCGAACTATTCGCACGTATTACGACTTTAAGAAATTGAAGCCAAATTATTAATTCAATAACCTTTGCGATATAAAAATACTAACATAAATATTTAACGTTAATAAAAATCTACTTTTCTACTGAGTAATGCATATTGGTCATAAATGCCAAGGAAAACGCCGTGTCACTTCCCTCAGTTTTCGTATATCTCAACAAAGTAGTCTTAAAGACTTTTATTTAATGTAGAGAAAACATACCGAATCCACGTCTATCGATGATGATCATCGACAGTAAATATTAAGGTTATAAGGACTTACTTTAAAATTTTTACACATTTAATCTGAATCTGTGATCTTATCGAAGTTTATCGATCATGTTCAACTTATGATTCATAAGGAAGCCTAACATGCTACTAGACATGAATCGAAATTCTTCAGTGCTGTAAATTAATGAAAGTTAATCTAGTTATTTAATAAAGATAATAGTTACTTTTTATTGTGAATGGAAGGTGGTATCAAAATTATTACATACGTTTCATTAATTAATTTTATGAGGCAAGGAAAAAAGTTGCGTAAAATTATAATGGCATTAAATCATTTCAGGCAGATAATATGAAGTAAGGAATGACATAATTACGCATGACCTGTATAATTTAAATCTGTCTTTCATCGGACAAATTAATTGTGTCACATATTTCTTTTGACTCTCTACTTAAATTGAAAATACCTGTTTCTGCTTCTCTCCGATTTCTCATATGCATACGTAACGCATGCTCTCTTCATCACCAAATTAATAAAAATTTTCTCTTAATATTTGGAAGGGAGAATATAACCTCTCAAAAAACTAATGCAAGTACAGTATTCTTACTATAGTAATTCTATGCTGTCGTTAAACCCAATTGTTTCCTCTTTTGAAAAAGTGTGTGTACTCTAAAGAGATCCAGTCTACGCTACGTCGCAGGCCCATGATTCTTTGTATAAAAATTGAAAATATCCCAAAAATTTATATCAAATGTTAATATTATCCAACTTTTTTTACTACTACCATGAGAACCTTTGATAATGTATATCTCAGAATAGCAAGTGGAAATTGTACTATTACATACATTTGATAATTCGTCCATCATTATATAAATAAACCTATTAGCTTATTATTTGCTATTATTATCATTTTTTTATTATTTATTCATAAATAAACTGTATTATTAAATTTCATAAAATTTTAGTAAATGTTATTAAAATTCCGGATTATTGTGAGGAAATCATTGACCTGAAAACGTATACGTCCTATTGCCTCAAACGAAAAATGGAAAGGGGAGCCAATATGGTGCTTGACAACCTCACGTTTGGATTGGTCTCACACTATGCTGCTTATTCCGCTACCTCTAATGGTCTCTTAGCGCGTAGTGGAATAGAACGAATAACATGACTTAAGGAGCATATGTAAGAGGTTATCAACACGCAAAGGATGAGGACGTCCACTCTGTTAACTGACTATGTCCCTAAAAATTTAAAACAATTTCTCTCACTCCATCACACTTCCTCAAGCTCCTCAATTGAGCCACTTAGTATCTTGGAAACTAAATGGTACATATTCAGCTCTAGGTTATATATTTCTCTCTAACTTAGGCCTGTATACCCACTCAAGGATCGAGCCTTTGACTATCAATTAAACTTACTAACATACCATTCAAAGGTTATTGAGTGATTATTTAAACTTTTAATAATCCTTGTGTGTCATTTGTAATATACCCGAAACCATTGTCTATCTCTTATAAAAATAGCACAATGATATTAAAGTGTTTCTAAAGTACTAATACGTCTAATGCTTAAACTAGTTTCTGGTGCAATATACAATGATACCAAAATCTTTATCTGTTTGGTTTTTCCTACAATATAGACAATATAATCTAAATAAAGTATAGATATACAAACACAAAGCATTT
>JABUQX010053800.1:0-38294 GCA_015478945.1 Trachelipus rathkii | reverse complement strand
TATAGACTCAGCTAAGATATAAAAACACCATTGGAGTTATTTATCAATCCATAAATCTTTCTTAATTTTTCTATTAAAATAATTTTCTTGTCAGCTGTTGTTTTTTTTTTTATAAATTTTTTTGTTACTCTTCCACACTCTTTTTCTCCTTCCGGCAATAAAAAAAAACAACAGACAGAAACAAAATAGACAAAAAATACCAAAGAGAAATGGAGGACAAATTATTTCGTACACGCCTAAAACCCCCTAAAACCTACACAAATTTTAACAAACGATACAAACCGCTATTTATCCAGCAAAATATCTATAATATGCAATAATCCAGAAAGTTTAAAAACACTCACGCACTCCACGCTCTCACGAAATTGCGTCCAAAAAAATAAATACTATATCAACTTAAAAAAAAGCTAAATCTGTTATAAATTATAATAACTGGCTGTCCAACATAGGTCTAAATTTTCAGACCACTAAAGACCAAAAGTTGGAGAAACGCTACGAAAATCTATAGTTAAAAAGGAAACGAGGAAATAAAAAACATAACTTGGTAACTAGCTATCTATATCGAAACGATTTATTATTGAATCTAAAAGTTCTCATAATTTTTCACCCAAAAGGTAAGAAGTATCGGCCATTTTAAACGATACCGATACCATCAAATGGCCGATCACTACCGATACCCCTATAAAACTTCTCATTAATCCCAATATTATATATATGATATATATATATATATATTATTATATATATTATATATATATATTATAACCTAATAATATATATATATATATATAATATATATATATATAGTACTGTATATAGTACTGCTAGTTTAATTATCGTATATAATCATATATAATATATATCTAACTTTTAATCTTTATTATTCTGTTTTAACTTTTTTCACAGATTGAGCGCGCATCAATTGTGCATCGTCTATCCAAATTCTCTCTATTGCAACTCGAGCACCCATTTATTATCTTTTTATACTTCTCTAAACCATGCCATCTCATATTTGAAACCAGATTATAGATATTCTAATCAAATATACTTTATGATAATTAATAATTCTCAATTATTGCTTCAAAAACAAAAGCTTCTGAGTCTTTCAAGGAGAGTTTGCTTTCTTCATTCTTGGCGCACACATGTAGACATATGCTATCGGCTGAAACTAGATTACGCTACGAATTAGCTACACTTGATTGAAGGCATCGCTAAGTAAGTTTCCTCGCGAGTTCTTGGAAGGATGTGGAAAACTTTTGCGGCATTTATCGTAGCCCATCAACACATTGGATCTTTTGGTAGTCCTAATATAAAGAGTGTTAATCTTCTTTATGATTAAAATCTTCGATCAATGACATGTTATTTTTATGAACCATAATAATGAACAAGAATCACTTTATTCGCTGCGGAGCACAGCTTTATCAAATTGATATTTTTCTATCCCGATTCAGCAAGGAGTTTATCGCTAGCTATAGGAGGTTTGGTCAAAAGTGTTGTCTGTTTTCGTATATTATCGCTTTCCTTTTTAGCTGGCTGTGTGATAATTTCTGCCTTAAGCAGCATTTCATCTGCTCAACCATATGGGTAGACCAAATATAATTTAACCGACACTCTGTAAAAGACACATCGGTATCTAACGTAAAATTATTGATTTTGTATTCTAATAGGAATAAAACCAGAAAACGTTGCTGATTGACGTCATGAGGCGCTGTTTACTCAATTTTGGGCATAGAATTTCGCAAATCTACTCTAGATCGTAGTCTTATCTGTCATTTTTGGACAAGTCTCGTACTTTTTAATATCACGTGTTTAAAGCACAGTTTGCATACCGGTGCAACTAGCGAATCCCGCTCTCGTACAAACAAGAATTCTTTCTGAGCTACAGTCCTTAGTTATCCCCTTCTCACAATGGCTTTAAGTACGAGATAATATACACAAAATACTTAAAAAATGCGCTATTTTTCATACTCACCACTGTCAAGGCTCTTACACTTTTGTTCATTTGTTCGAAAAGCTGTAATGAGGAAGAAGCGCTATCCTTACTTTCCTCCCATCCACGAAACATTAGTATAAACTGTCACTTCGAACATATCTTGTGTTACATGAAGAGTTGAAGGAACATTTGAGTTCTCATAATTCAAAAAAATGAAATAGCTACTTTGCAAAAATTTATGCAGCATTCGCAGATAGAGAAACAATGATCTGCGGAATCGGCATTCTGCGACTGCAGATTTCCGCTAACCTCTAAAATGATATCACTATATAATACTTATTAATATATATTATATATATATATCATATATATATATATATATATATATTATAATTATATATATAAGGGAGATGTTATTCATGCATAAAAATGTTTGTTTTAAGTGTTGGTATATTGACTGGTATTTATACAGACAGGCTGGTTATATTTTGCCTGTGTGTGTAATATATGATATGGTGGATGTGTTATCATGTTATGGCTTCACTTAAATGAAAACCTTGTGTATTTAACAGATGTCATTAATAAGTTTTCTTTCCCAATAGTTAAAATTGTTGATTTATGTGACATAAACATTTTATAATAAATCTTTGTCTAAAGAATATAAAATAAAGACAGTTTTATAACAAGCCTAGTAAGGTTATCAAAGTATTGTTGAATACAACAAATTGTAAAGAATACTTCACTGATCTTGGAACGACATATCTGGATAATTGTCATTTCCAGGTCAGTACCTAAAAATAAAGAAACTTTAATTAATGTTAATATATCTAAAATAATGTAATAAATTATAAGCTTAACAATTAATAAGAAAAAATATAGTAAACTATATTTTACAGTTACTGTTGCAATTTAGAAATCCTATACAGCCATTGTGATTATCAAAAACCTTCCCCTGGTGGAAATAATAGGGTGAGTCAAATAAATGATTGATTTTATATTTGAAAGAATATAAAAGAAAGTAAAATAATTATTATAAATCATGAAAAGTCATTAAATAAGAATAATATAAGAGAAAATATATGAAATTAAATAAAAGAAAGATATCAGTCTAAATATAAAATGTACTTACTTTTATTAGGGATCAAAGCTTGGGCCTAATACAAAATCAAAGCTTGGGCTTGATTCAAGTTCAAGGTTTGGAATGCAAAATCAAGGCTTGGGCCAAATTCAAAAGCAAAGCTTAGGCCAATTCAAATTTAAAGCTTGGGACAAATTCCTATATTGAGATCCACTTCAAATGCAAAGCTTGTGATACAAATTTATAGCTTGGAATTCCAGTTCTACTTCGCATATGCGTTCTTCTCATTGTTAATGCTGGAATAATTATCGTCCTCCTGACATAATTATCCATCATGATAATAAACATAGAAATACTCTACTAATATAACTTGGATACAGAAATATCATTATAAATTTACAAAGCCCTCAAAATCTCTTCCCCTCCTTTCCTACAATCTGTTATTGATGCGTTACCAGAAACTGTAGTAATTTCAACAATTATCAAGACGGTCATTTGGATTCGGAAACATATTAGAAAACATTTCTTTGTAATTTATCTCACTATCCAAATACTGGGACCACATATTTAATACCCTACATAGTAACTCTTCTTCCTTCTATTATAGTTGGATATATAAAAAGAAATATAACCAATGTTTATATTATATATATCCTAATAATTGAGGAGATCACCTCCAATTATCTATTGTTAAAACACAGTCAACCACATATCTACCTACATTAAGTTATTTATGCAAAATTGAATTACTATGAACTGGATACGATTATTACGCTTCTTAAAATCACCCAAACCAACTATGATTAACTTTGTATATATTTTAAATCGTAGTATTGGAGTTAATTATTCCGGTAATTACACGCCTCTCATCATAATCCCTTTTGTTAAATTTTTTCTAATAGTAATAAAATACCGATACTAGCATAAATTATTAACAAAATCTGCTTGATATTGTAGATCTGGGAATTTGTTATTGGAAACTTTTACTAGATTTCAATACATCAAGAAAACGCCTACATATGGAATAAAATCCTAATAATAATTAATCATCACAATCCTCACCAGAAAACTGTCATATCATAGTAGAACCAGGTGCAACAGAAGTCCTGGAGACTCTATCTCTTCCTATATGCATTTGTTTAGATATAGCTTATAGTCTCTCACTGTACTCCGTATAAAAATTTTGGCAGTGAAGAGAGTGGTTGGTTCTGGTTCTATTGAAAACGACTAGTTAGAAAGGAAACCTATTTTACCTTACTACTTCATTCACAGGTATGGTATTTTTGCTTGTTAGTTACCATACCTTTACTATTAAATCAGATTCATATTAGACTAAACATTCATTCTGATCTGATGTCTGTGAAGATCAACAGAAGTGTTATAATGGAATGCGAGTTCTTATTTATACACGTAATCAACTGAAGACATAGTAATCTGTTTAACAGACAAATATTACCTAAGGATCTGTCAAAACTCAGTGCAAACAACCTCATAAATAATTCTTAAATTACCAAGCAAAATATTATTATTATGAGAATTAAATATAAAGTTTCATATAATTGGTTCACAACATAGAAGAAGTTAAATACTTTAAATAAAAAATTAAGAAATATGATAAAGCAGGTCTTATCAAGTAATGAAGATGAAATTGAAGTAGTATTCTACGAATATATATATAATTATTATATATATATATATATATATATATATATAATATAATATAAAATGACTAGAAATGTATGTATTATAATACAAGCTTATCAGACATATAATTATATAATTATATAATATATATTATATATATCATATAATATATATATATATTTATAAATAAATAAAATTATTAATAGAAAAATATATAGAGGATTACTTTTAAGAAACAATCTTTATATTTATCATTCATATAATAATTTCATAAATAAATGATTAGTCGCAAAAATGTTGCAAATTTGTATGCTTCAAAATCAGCTGTTCGAATATCACGCTTTCATAATTCAATATTCCATTGAAAGACGGAAGATTTTACTTCTGTAAAATTATTTATATTAAATATAGAATATTAATATTATTAAATATTTTAGTCATTTTCAATCTAATTTTGATATCTTTATATAAATAATAACTAATATTTATTATAATTAATTTGCAATAGAAATCGTTTTATTTTATAACACATTACCAAATTGTACCTCAAATGTCTAGACACCTGTGATTAAGAAGTCCTCTGCTGTGCATCTAATCCGTTACAGTAGGAAAACTCACACAAAAAATATCATCTACAGAAAAATTGAAATATGATTATCACTTGATAAATATATCTAGTTAGGACGATCACAAGATCAAAAATAAAATAAAATATATCAAATGAAACCGTAAAATAAATATAAATTAAATATAGATAATTTATTACAAAAGCACTTAATATAATGACTACTTGTATGAACGAGTATATCATTAACTAAAACATCGAGCACCCTTGCATAGCGAGAAATTAGCAATTTCAGAATGAACGCAACCTAATAATACATTCTAAGGAACCAAGAGCAAGATAGGTAGATGATTAGGACATGGGACAAAAATGTGGTGTCGTTTCTCATTTTTTATATATGAGGTATTTGTTATCCACTTGTTATTCCATGAACGTCCAATGACAAGATAGCAAATTTAGTAAGATTGAATAATATACTAACTCAGATGTTCTACCATGAAATCTAAAAGAAAAGTTAGATTAGAATATTAACATTCACAGTGAGAAATAGCGGAACGTTTACAGCTCATTCTTATACTCTCATGGGTGAAAGTACAAGTGAAGAACGTTTACACTAAAATAAACAGTCTCATAGAAAACAGAAGAAAGGCAAAGATTCATTGAGAATTTGAGCTTTCTCATGTTGCCTTGAAAAATTAAAAATTGCTTTATTATTATTTTAATATATATTATATATATTATATAATATTATAATATATATAATATATATATAACATATTATTATATATATATATATAATATATATTATATAATATTATATATAATATATATATATATATATAATATATTATACTTATTATATATATTTAAACATTAAATAATTTAATATATAATATATAATTATATTACTATCTACACTCTACATTTCAACCTCTATAAGGTATCCATAAATAATAATAATATATAATAAATAGTAAAAAAATATAAATTAATCAGTAAATCAAGAAATAGTAATTCACGTCTAAAAGTTAAGCTTTTCAAGATAAATTGGTATTCTTATGCTTTATCTTCCTAACAATTTTTATACAACATCCTTTTACTAAATAAAAAAATATAAATTTTTAAATCAATAGTTTGGGGAGTTCGAAAAAAAAATAAATAACGACTAAAAACAATGTAGACCAAACCTGCTATTCTTAACAAAAATAATAATAGCGACTCTCACCACTTCCAAGAGTCGATTTTTAAAAACTGAACTCCGATTCCACCAGACTCTACACTTATATACAACCAAATTAGGATAAATTTTATTCATACACAACACATTGTTAACGATTATCAATCGGTGCAAACAATATGTTATTTGGTAGAAATTTTTGCCGTAACTGAAATTGAAATTGATGGGTGAAAACTATACCATATTTTTCATGCAGATTTACCGAAAATGATTATTAGAATTCTTGTATTCATGATATTAAGTTTTTATATGAGGTTACATAAAGCTTCCAAAGTAAAGGTATAATACCTCCAAATATGCGTATGTTGTAACAAAGAACAAGAGCTCCTATTCCCGAAGTTGAAAATCGCTTATATCTAGGAATATTAACTTACAAGTTCAGATTTTGTGAGTCTCAAGATTGTATATAAAAATATGATATAAAAAGTATACAGTCCTTTAAATGTCAGCGTGTGAAGAAATATGAGGTTCTATAAGAATATTTAAAGTGGTTCACTAGAGCTCGAAAAGTGGAGGTGATTCTTCGATTGATATCAACCTAAACAAAAACCTCTCCTTAGACCAAGATATTCATTATTCAAACACTTCATGCTCAGCAGCTTTTTAAATTCGTTATTAATTGGAAGCATTAATCGATCTTCTCACCTCACAAACATCATACTTCCTTCATATTACTATTTCATTATGATGTCATATTCTGTTTTACAATGCTTGTCCTAATTCTAATTATGTTTTTCACCTCACCATGCTTGTGTTTGATAAGATTATTGTCTGCATTTCTCTGATTGAATATTTTTGTTATTTAAAGAATTTATCTCTACATGTGGCAATTAATATGTTGATAAAAGATGAGCCAAAAATACAAAGTAGTGATGCAGCCAATATTTCTCTGAAATCTCCATGCTTGTAGATAAATGTTGTTCACTTGTTGATATACTTTGTTCAAAGATTTTCACAAGCCATTCTAAACAATGGCTCTCTTTCTCAAAAACCAATGATTAGCAGTTGGGATGTTAAAAATTCCATCCTTGTTTTCTACATCTTCATCAGAAAAACTTTTTTCCCAATTAAATTGAGTCCTAATACATGAGTCATGTAGCCATGAGTGGATAACAGTGTAGTGAAAGGCAAAAGAGTTGGAATTTTGAGTGGACATATTTATCTTTACAAAATCTCGAACCCCTTACTGAAAGATTATTAACATGAATATATATATGATTAGTACTTCTAACTGATGAAAACATTATATATAATATATATATATATATAAAATATATATATATATATATCATATATAATCAAATATAAATAATGAAAATATAAGTAAATATATAATATAAGATTAGTTAATAGTATATATATATATGATATGTTATGTATATAAATTTAAAGTATATAATTCAAATTTTATTTTTATATCATATATTTATAATATAATATAATTTTAAATGTTCGAGGGTATAAAATATAATAATAATATAATATTGTACAGATCTACTACAAGTGATTACGCTAATCTGTGCCGCCAAATCTAGGTCGATATGTTTATTACAACCTCTTTCTGTAAGTTGACTAGATGCCAAAGAGACATATGATTTTAATTACATTTACTTTAAAAATTCAAAGGAGGAGAAACTGGAGCAGAGAAAAAATTAAAAAATGATTTCGGCGTTTAGCAAAATTTCGATTTAACATTCTTTTTATAAAAGTATGAAATTAAACAAAGTCAAAATAATGGACTGGATACGAATGTATTTTTATTAAATTCCTTTTTGATATAGACTAAAATCCAGTCGGCATATGTTTTCTGTCTATTTACAAGACAATTTTCATAACAAAAATTAATTGCATTACAATGTCTATTTAATCATAAACTTTTTTGAAAACATAGTTAAAACCTTCTTTTGTAATTTATAATTCAGAATTTACGCTTTAATGAAGGAGGAGCGGGGTGTCGGTCTATGCAATTGCATATCTTAAGACACGAGTCGCCCATCTGATTTTATATATTATATATATATATACTATATATATATATACAATTTATATAAAATTCATCATATGTTATATATTATTATATACTATATATAATATATATAAAGGTTTATTATGTTATTACCGATATAAAGACCAAAGTATTTATAATGGCGGTTAGGCGGCATGACACTTACTGTTCTCCAAGAAAAATATTAGCCGATTCGGACTCAGGAAGAATAAAATAAAATCAGAAATTGTTAAAATCGCTGGAATGAAAGTTTTTCTTTATATATTAAGGAAAATTGAAAAAAATAAACAATATAGAAAATCCCTTTATAACAAATGTCAAAATAAAATAATGTACGTCTTTCTAGAAATAAAATTCAAATTAAAGTTCTGTAAATATCCGTTCTTATTTCAAAAATTTAGAACATCTCAGAAATAGTTTTTTGGTAAGAGTCGCAAAGAAGTCCGTTTTTTTTGAAAATCGACACACTCTCCACGATCTCTATAACTTCCCCAGACTTGATTTTGGGTGGACTTAAAGTCGACGCTCCCGACTCCTTTCACCTCCTTGATAAACGTCCGTACCTCCCGAATCCGAGCTCGGCAGCTTCCCCGAGTGCATGGGGCCCTGATTTTATATATTATATATACGTTATTACTATATATATGAGTGAAATTAATTTCTTATAATATATATATATATACAAAATAATATATTATATATATATATTATACTATATTAATGGTGATTTGAAAGTGGGCGAGGCTGCGAATTTTTAATCATCCTATAAGCTACGCGAAGTAGATGTTAACATAATGACTATGGTAAGAATGTACATTATTTGAAAGCAATATTATATATAATATGTTTCTACATTGAGTCATTAAAGAAAACGATATACAAGAAACTTCTACTACTAATTATCTAATATTTTATATATTCTCGACATATATAACGTATTATATATATATAGTATTTAATATATATTAATAGTACATAAATATTAAATCTGTACTTATAATAATATAAGAGGGTTGTGAAACAAAACGTTTTTTTTAACTTAGTTTTGTTTTTTTTAGAAAAATAAACATCGTTTTTTTTAAAACAAAATAGCCATCTTTTTCCTTGTGTATTTTATAGAATTTAATAATTATTTTTACTGCATTCTTTTATGTATCATTTCTCTCGGAAGATGAAAAATATATAACTTATTTACATCCAAACAATTCGATCCATATTATATATGATAATTATAAATTAATAAGCAGTATAATAGTCAACCAAAATAATTAACTACTAACTACTTCATCCACATATAATATGATAGCTTTAAATAATATTAAGTACTATTATCATTTCAAACGCCAAATAATTAAGTTAATAAAATAAATATAGCACAGCAAAAAGAAAGTAAAATAAAAATATTAAACAAACGATGTATAAAGCAATATAAATATATATATAGTATCATATTAAATAATAATTAAGAAAACAGAATATCTCTAATGTAAGATAATCACAGTATAATATTAAAAATATCAAAAGTTATATCACTAAAATTCTATCTAAATAAACCTAAGTAAGGGGATCATTTCGTGTATCAACTAGTTTAAAAATTATATTTTATAAACATATTATTTTAAATAAATACCCTAATATAAAGAAAAGTAGGAATAATAGTTTAATAAATAAAATAATACCATAAAAATACACCAATTTATGTTTAGTTTAAAATAACACGTAGTTGTATTATTGTTTCTATAGAAAAACCCAAAACAAATTAAATAAAAAACGGAGATTATTAATTAAAAAACTAAATACATCTTATAAAAATAAAAATAATATCTATAAAAGATCGAGGATGATAATAATAATAATATTCATCATTATAATCTGAGATAAGTATTGTAGATATATAAATATAAAATATAGTCGGTAGTCATACAAAGATACTGAGTTGAGATCGTTATTAGCATCTTGTTTGTTGCAGTCACACAATTCCCAGACAGACATATGAACTCCCATAAGCAAGTTCAAGCTGAGCAGGGTATGATAATTGGGTAGCGATGTGTTTCCAACTCAAACTTATTAATTAGGTAAATAATTAAAAATCAATCAATTAAATTAGATAAAAACATATATTTATTAAATAACAAACTAGTCAATTTCAACAAGTTTACTAAATATCTAATAATAAAATAGCTATAAAATATATAAAGAGCGAGATTATACAAAAGACAATCGAAATAAGCAGTTTTTACTCTACTATTTTACATAAAACTATGCACTTGATTTAGATAATTTTCTACAAACTTAAGTTTGAGATTAAGTTAGAATCTCGCACTTGGAATAAATGCGATAAATACCATTGATTTAATCCACTCCTTCTTCAATTAGCGACTTCGCTATAAGCTTGTTTTGTCTCCATTTAAATTAGTTACGTATTACATAATTCTTTAGCTTTATTAATCAGTGAATCTACTTAGAAACATTTATGCTCTCTCTTGAAAACGTTCACATCTTCCATTCTATGAATATTTTCCAAGGATTGGTCAGAGTGATAAAGATCACTCACTCTTTTTACGACAAGGGCGCAATGTCCTCATACGGTATGTCATCAATTCCCGTTGTTCGCCTACGTACTTTTGCCCTGCCAACGTTTTCATTGCGGATCACTTATCTCATAATGTTTATAAGATAACAAACATTAACATTCCCCGTTCTTGGAAACTTTATTATAATATTACAACTGTTAACCCATTTCAATTAAACAAAAATATGTAATTTATAAATAAAGAAGAAAAGTAATCAAGAGAATTAGATCTTTCCATCAGCCATAATACTAAAATATCAATCAAATTATTCTATCACTACTTCGTGAATTGACAATATTAAAAAATACATTTTAAATCGCTAATAATACAACTTAAAATTTAAATAAGAATGAATATAAAAATGTTTTTTATATCTTTTTACTTTGACTATTTCGAAACAGAAATATAGATTCGGATTCATATTCTACTTTTTCTTTATTACTAATTACTCAGCTATAATCTGAAAAAGTTTTTCCATTTTATGAAATGTACTATTATTTTTTATTACATAAATTCATTATTAGAATCCTTTATTTAATTTTTTTTAATGTTCAGATTTGTTCTTTAAAAGTATTAATCCTACTTTGACTTTAAAAACGTTTTTGAAAAGTATTGACTTTATTTTTTTTAATAAACAAACTAGGAGTATTGTCTACTTTGTTTTATCTCATCGTTTATCTTGATTTCTTGATAAATCTAGATAAGTTCATAGTGTAACCTTTATTTTTATATCTCATCTTAAAAACTCATTTTCATGGTTTAGGTAACTTATGAACTTTGGAAAATACTCGTTATATCAGCCGCAAGACGTAGAACTGAAATAGACTGTTGTTTCTGTTTGCACAAGGCTTTTGCGGATTGTACTGATTTTAAAATTCCGCTTCTACCAATATCTGAGAGATGGTGCGTACGATTGACTTAGGTTCTTAAAGGGAAGCATTGTTAAACGACTAGTGTCTCCCATATGTAATAATTTTCAAACAAGTGGATTGGCGGATTACTTTTAAAATCTAGCTACTATTTTGATACTATATTACATATCTCTAGTATGTTTTCTTCCATAAGAATATCGTTACTAGCTATGGTCACTAAAAAATGAAGACTTTATCTAAACGTATCGAGTACGGCCCGTATATGTACACAACTTCTATTTATACACACCAAGCATCGAGTCCCAATAAATTCACCAACGTTTCGTCATCATAAAACAAAAATAGTAACGGATTCCCCAGAACTTAATCATTAACTATAATTGATCATAGCATAGAATAACTTGTATCGTATATTGAGTGTCATGATAAAGTTTCATTATATAATTTTAATTAAACCAATTGTCCTATTATTTACGTAACATGTATGTTTTAAAATTTTATTTCAACTAATAATTATGTTGAAGTGGTTATATTTTTTAATTCATTAACATACTCTTTTTAGCTTCTTTCATATTTCTTAATTTAATGTAAGTGCTTCTAATTATCTCATTGTACTTCACTCTACATATTCAATTATGTATTAATCTAATAGTCTCAAATTACAATAAACTGAGATAGTAATAATAATATTAAAAAGAAAATTACCTATATTTTCTATACATCAGTTCTAATTTTATTAATCGATTTCAGTTTCACTAATTTATTTCTATATTTATATAAATTTTATACTTATGCACCATGTTTGATTTTTCTCTCAATACTCACTTAAAACTTAATTCTTATTTTTTTCTGATATATTGAAGAAATCTTCATGTAATTTAAATCATGTAATTTAATTGCTATCCATTTTATTAGAATCTATGTTCTATTCCAATAAACACCTCGTCAAGCGAGAAACAAATGAAAATAAATTTTATATTTATTCTGATACTAGAGTTCATATCTTATATATAATAGTAAATGTTGCCAGATTTACACTGAAAAGGAACTGATGGTTGTCAACATGTAACCGTAATGAAAGAACATTTTACATTTAAAATTAACATACTTTTAGTGTCCGTATCTTTATAAAAGAGTAAATGTTGCCAGCATTTAACTGAAAAGGAGCTGAAGGTTATCAATATTATAACCTATGACATGTTATATAACATGTTATTAAAACATGATGTTTAAACATCATCAAAGTTAAACAGGAAACAATGAAAGCGAACATGTCTTTAATGATTTCTTAGTTTATTGGCATGGAAAAAGCACACACTTTGATACAAGATCATTATAATATTTATTGTAATAATAATAATAATTTAATAATAATAATAATGATAATAATAATGTAAAAAAATTAGGAAATTAAGTACATGACAATAATAATAATAATAATTATAATAATAATACTAATAATTATAACCTTTTACTAAAGCCATATTTGGAGAGGCATTAATATCTTTTCTTTCATTATTTTTTTTGGCTTCAGTTTCTATTCATGTGAAAATTTTCTTCTGCTACAGCATATATCATAATACAGTTCATCGTTATTAATATAGTTAAGTTTACTACTAAAACAATTAATTATTACAAAAATCACATGTTCGACTTCACATTTGAGTCATATAAGTGACATTGGGAATGCTACATTATATTTTATAAATTAAGTTATCGTTCTGTAAACTATAGTGACTTATTTGAGTGATACAAAAATGTAGGCGATGCTCTTATGTTTGGGCTATGATAATTACAGTACATTCATTTATAATAAACATTTACTATGTAATGCACGCTCTAGAAATAAATGAATAGTCTTATTCTTTTTTTCTATTTCTATATTTATTTAATATTATATCACAACGTAAGCTTCATGATAGAGAGCTGAGACCAAATAATATTATTTTCGTCTTTCTTCTCAGTCTAAGTTTTCGACTACCTTAAATTTATTAATGATAACAACACTTATCAGAATCTTATTTAAGTGCATTCTCGGCTCAACAAATACACGAGTTATATAGCAATGAGTATAGTATGTGAAAGTACATTTGTCGTCATGTTTAGTCATACAGACGGTATTTGGGCAATTTAGCGATCTCATTCCGAGCTAGGCTGTCAGAGTAGTTTCCTAAGGCATCTATTTGTTACTACGTTAAGTGTTTTAATTTATTAACGTATATTAATTGCTATATATCGGTCCCAAACGGTTACCGTTCACTTATTATATCAATTATAACATTTTATAATTATATATAATTAATATATACATCATTCTAATTTTATATTATAGCTTAGATAAAAAAAATGTAATGCAATATATATAATATAATATTAGCAATATAATACTTATATCTTCACGCTATGCAAGATTTATAAGATTCATTATAAACTAAGACAAAGACATACTTAGGTCAATATTTAGCCCCCCTTAAGGGATTAAAAATATGAGAGATTATGTATATGTAATAATATTCAATATTATTTTTTTATATAAACTCATTCCATAGAACACTTGGTCATAATAGAGCTACTGGAAGAATCTATAGTGAGGATTATTCACTATTATTATACTTATACTTACTATAATAGCTATCACATATTTTATAATATGCATCTAGACAGTATATACCTTCTCTGCGAATTTTATTTCTTTCTAAACTGCTTGAATGACAGTTTGCGATGAACAATTAGACATTAGAGAAAGATATTGGCGGATCGCGGAGGGCAGACATAGAGTGTCACAAAAGTCCGTATATCACGATTGCGTATCAACCATTATTCCATTTCGCAGAAGGATGTGCTCTGAATAATTCAAGATGACAATGTCATATCTTGCACAAAAAGTGATAGATTCTGATCCGACCTATCGACAAGTGCTTAGTCCAAACAATTTACTGTGTAAACAATGCTAGCAATTCACTAGGGTATTCAGAACTTTTATGTTTGAGAGCAACTTCTGATGGGTGTAAATGCGAATATGTTTAGTTTTTTCTTGCGATAGAGAAGCCATTGTGTAGGAAATGCCTGAAAATAAAGAGTGAGATGAAAGTATAACAACAAAGGAAACTGAACAAGAGATCAAGCACATGGAAGATTTATACAGAAGAAATATTGCTGATCCTGTAACCAATATGTATTTTGGCTCATCTATATGCCAATAGTTAATGCCACAGATGTACGAGATACTCATGGAATTTTTCTCCTACTTATAAATCCATTTAGAGTATCCAGAAGTTCAATGTAACTTCATAATTACACAGGTAGAGCTGTGTTAAATCTTCTTCATAACGGAAAGACAGAGCATTACAGATAAGTTATATATTATTTTACAATGATTATTAGAGAAGATTTAGAAAATACAGTATCGACGTAAACTACAATAGTATAGCTAAAGAGAGACACGAAATTTGATAGAGTAACATCATTATTTGCATTTCTCTATGTCCGAGGCATACAAAAGATCACTCACGAAGGCAGTTTGCGAGGAGAACTGAATCTCGGTTAACCATTAGGTTAGCGACTACTGAAATTAGGATGTAGAGTTAAGACTAGAGAAAAGTAAAAAATAGAAGACACATGAAAAAAAATGAAAATAGAAAGAATCTAAGACATATATATATATGGTAAATGCTGACACTAGACATGTCCTCTAAGTAGTAGAAGAGAGCTATTTTGTTAAGGTTGATAACATAATACTCATGTAATCCAGCTCTACACTGATTTTCTGAGCGTGACACAATTCTTAATATCTAATAAATAGCATAAAAATTAATATAACCACAGTTATTAAAAACATTTATACTGCTTCTACAAAATCATTTCACTACCAATAAAAGTGATAATGATAGATTTCATAACTCTGATATAATTTGTGTAAATACTTGTATTTTTAAGACTATTTAGCCCCTGCTAAACTTGTGTCCTGTATAACATAACATTAGAGACTTACTTACATACACTTCGTTTACGTTTATCATCGTTTGAAATCATTTCATTTCACTCTCTGACACACTACGAAATCTTCTCTTTGAGAAGATATTATTATTTGAGTATTTGCAAGTGATGATCAGACTCACTATGGTACTCTTGCACAACAGTCAGCTCGCGATTTTCGCTGAACTTAGACTACATGGAATTCGTCCTTGAAACGTTTCTCTATTGCAGTGCTATCTAAATGTCTAAATAGAACTTAACAATTCCCGTTTACGCGAGGAGTAAGCTTTATTAATTTTATTTCTATACAACAAAAACACACTTAAAAAACAAAAAAAAAAAATTTATAAATAATATTGTGAATATGCAATTTCTTTTTTCCTTCTATTTCTGTGAAGGAGCTAAAAAGAGTGCGAGAAATCAGAGAGTTTATACAATTCTTTTTTCACGTGAATGACATAATTAAAACTAATAACTTATTTATAAGCGTAATAAGCTATCAGTAATTGATTGGCTGAGAAAGCTAAAAAAAAATAACAACTAGATTCACTTATTTGTCTTTCCATATTTAAGAAAACAAAATGTATCGAGTAAATCATTCAATATTTTCCTTTACTATCAAAATTGATATGGCGAGAAAAGTTTTCTGTGAAATGTTTACCGTTATATTATTCTCTATTGATTATTGGAACTATATGGAATCACAAAGTTTTATAAGACATCGTTAAGATATTTAATGACTTTCATTGCATTGAAACAATCTGTTTTTTGTATAAACACACACAGAATGTTTTCTATACATTTGTTTTTTTTTTATGCTTAACTCTAAAACTTTTTATAAATACACAAATAAGTTTCACCGTAAACTTTTCACAAATTATTATTTTTTATCATTCAAACTGAATTCTAACTTATTGGAAACTTTTTTGAACTTTGGAAGAGACTTAATTTATCTTTTAGTTTATCCATCGTTTCACGTAGTTTCTTCGGGACAAGTATGCTCCCTTGACTTTGAGAGCGACTACTTTGAATAAGTCCGTCTCATTTAGTAGTATAATAGCTTAAGACTTCGGCCGCTACCAGAATCTAACTAGATGTAAGTGTTTAATGCACCATTTTGAGCACTTGAGATTTAGAAGCATTTTAAATATGAGTACACGTTACCGTGACGTCCGTGAGACTGCCGATTCTTCTCGATTCGAACACCAACGTGTCGGATTACGTTTTAATATCTAAGCGCCTATCAAAAGTACATATTCGTGACTCTAGAGTATTGCGATTACTGTAGAATCCTAGATATTATCTTAAGATGAGTGATATATTGGACAAACTTTGAGAAGTATGCCTACCTATGCATCTACAGGCTTTGTATATTAACGACATGAAGTGGCTTATTATTTCACTATATATGTCTATTTTGTTTTGCTACATTACAATATGTTACGAAGATATTCTCTTCTTTACCATGCACTCTTATGCTCTATGCATGCTATGCACAATTAATTTTTATCAATGTCTTTAATTCTCTTACATTCTTTTTCAATAAATAAATAAACATTGAATTGTTAAGTTGTTTTTTATCAACTAAAGCCATTTATAGCTTCTCTTATTCTTTAAAAGCTGTCTAATATCCCTTTGTACTTCCAATCTCATATAATTCCATTATGTTATATTCTATATAGTCTCAAGAATAATAGCAATATAGACTGAGAGAGAAGTGAAAATAATATTTTTAGGATTCGAAAGTAAAAGATCTTATCTCTCGATATTTAACCGATATATTAATTATTTAAATTATTATATCAGTTAAAGACTATCATGATTTATAATATCTCTTATAACCTTTCGTATATAATTTTCGAGATATAGCTGCAGAACTATATTGAAATTCATTAATCCATTTTAATCTCCGAACGAAAAATTTATATATTTCGTTTAGTCTTAAGTAATTTTCGTTATTCTCGACTTTAGCAGAAAATCTTGACGAAACAAAATACTGCAAATATGTTAATCGACTTGTAATATCGGAGTTATTTTACTAAATATATATTTTGAGCATCATAAGTAGTTTATAATTTAAGTTTTTATAGAATAAATATATTATAGTGTTTATATATTTATAATTGTTATATATTATATTTTTTACTCTGCATATATAGCTTGATAAAGTAAATCTTTAGCCTGGAATGGTTATTGTCGTGAGTGGAGACTTGTATAGTGTATACAATACTGTTAAAAATTAATTTTTTTTTATTGTATTTAAATCAAATTTAAATCTTAAAATTTTTTTTTAAATATCTTAATGTAGTTTTCTTCATAATAAAAAAGAAAACGATTTTAGAGGTATACACTTTTTAATTTTTAAATTTTATTAAAATTTAAATTTTTCTATCACTTAAAAAAAAAGTTTATTGTTTTAATACTTTTATTTTAAATAATGTTCTAGTTCCATTTACCTCAATATTTATCTTATTGTAAATAAATCCCTTACTATTCACCATCGATGTACAGTTATCTCTATTTTTAATTTAAAGTATAAATTTTTCCTTTATTCTTTTAATTCTAATAAAACTATTTTTTATTATTTTATTTGAAACAATCGATGTTCAAACAACTTCTGTGTTTTTCAACTAAAACATTCCTTAAAAAAACTGTCGAGACACTTTGCATTATAGCGACATGTGGCTCTCTTTATATTTACTTAAGTATCGTCGAGTCAACCTATTGTGAGTTAGCTTTTGCAGCAAAAATGTGGTCAACTTTGAGATTGGTCCTCTCATTAAAATCTACTTGAGCACCACTAAAAATATATAATACTATTATATTTTATTATTACACAACTCTATGAGCCCTAATTTATTTTTTTATTCTCATATGATTTTTATCTATTATTATTATATAAAATACCTTTAAATCTATTTTATAATTCTCTCATATATAAGTTTTAAATTATTTTAGTAACGTCATTTGCGTCATTTGACGCGTATTGGAATTTGCATCTTCAATGCGCACTATGTCTAACTCATTCTTACCTTAATTTTTATTTAACTTATTAATTAATTATTATATATATATATATGTATCACTTTATTTACAATAACATTTATATTATAATTAAACACCTTTAATTTTATTTTACTATAGTTATGAGGATAATATGTGCAATTTAATAATATATATATTGCTAAATATAACTTTTCACCTTTAATTTTAAAAAAGCGACACTTGCAATTTAGCAGCGTTCGATGGCACCCAAAAGATTTTTCTATTATTATTATTTTTATTTATACTTTTAAAAGAACTTAACTGGCAATTATTTCCAATTTTAACTTAAGAAACTTAAACATATTTTTTATTAACATGCACATCTTAACAAAATATTCTATTACTAATGTTATTATTTCTATATATATATCTTAATGAATGCTTCTCTATCTACAATGCTTTTTGTTCAGACCTTGGCATCTTGAGTACCAAATAACTAACAGACATTATATACGCCTTCTTGAGATATGGTTGAATTAGCATTCCCTGATTTTATTCATTTCGTCTCGCAGCAGACATTTTTTGGTCTTTGCTCATGACGAACAACTTTCTATGTGCTAATTGTGCTTATAAGTCTTATAGACTTGCCACAGGCTAATTTTCCTTACTTATATCTTTCTGTTAATAAATTGAGATACTCCTTCTTAATAATCAATGGAATGTGTTATAAGCGTTCTCAAATCGAGGGGAACACTGAATCTCTTTCTCTAAATGATTTTGTAGATATCTTAGTACTATTTGTCGTATATATATAGAGAGCACGGCGATTTTGGTACTCTTTTGAGCATTCACAATTTTCTGAACAGAGTCAAAGGATCATCCCTAAGCTACTATGTTTACGTTCGTATGTTAATAATCTTGGTTGCACCACGATCGAAACAAGAGCTTTGAGTGGTTATAAAATGACTAATGACATCGTGTAACTGAAAAACATAATCTCAATACATATACCGTATTACTTTACATAATCGCGTAAAATGCTAATATAATTAAGCTAGTAAAATATATAAACACTATAATAGAGACACGATAATAAAATTTTAATCATCTGCTTTTACAAAGTCATCAAATCTGTGTGAGGATATTCTCTACATTATTTCGATATAGGGTTTCAGCGTGAATATAAATAGGTTAACATACTCTTTGATTGATTAGCCATATTAGCTCTTCGCTAAATCTTTGATTTGTCCTTTTATTATTTATCTATTACAAAAGTAGTTATTAACTTTGATATAATTTCTCTCTTGAAACTACCATCTTATCTTTCCTATGAATATTATCTTGTAAGGCTCTCAAGTGTAGCTACTTAGAGATATCTCGTCTTTGCACTGCGATAGCACGTCATTTCGCGAGTTTTTTGCCTACTTTGCCTGTCATACGTCTACAGTGATGCAAGATAACTCAAAACGTATAGAGTATTCAATTTAACAAAATACTATTACTATTAATAATAATAATATAAAATACTTAATAATAATAATACGATATAATAACTACATTATATATTATTATATTATTAATTATATTCAACATTTCATTAAAAAAATGAATGGTTATAACACGGTGGTTTAGGCGGTGTCGGGAGAAAATGATACGTGAGTAGGAAAGTGATGATTCTGTGAGGGCGAGAGGTATGTGTTTAAGTAATATACTTCTTTATAACAGCAAGAGTATCCATTAAGTTCATATCTAGAGTGGTGTAGGGTAGAGATAGCATGTGAAGTTAAAAATATGAATTTTGGAGTGAATTTTAATTTAGTGTGTTTTTGTTATGGAGATGCAATATGTTGAAAGTAATCTGATTGATGTTAAAAAATTCAGAGTAGTTAATTAAGAGATTTATTTCTTAACTCTTTCACTCGTGTCTATGTAAAGTTACAGTAAGTGGGGACTTGATATGGAGAAGGAGGTGATATGAGGAGAGCTAAGGTAAAATTAAGAACAATTCTAGGTGAGAACTAGTATGGCTAAGTAGTTAGGATGAGGGTAGTTATGGTATAAAGTAACTCGCTCACTAACTATAATCCAGTATATGGAATCGTGAGACAAGTCTTGAAGCTGCAAATAAATCTATTGGAAGCAAATGTAAGGAGTAATGAATTAGTTATGCTTCTCTTCGGCCCTTTCTCTCTTCTCCACTCCCCTCTCCCTTCTTCTCTTCCTGTGTATAAGTAGCAGTTGCTAAGAAAGTTATGATGGGTGTTGCTATAGTAGGAAGTTAAGAAATGATAACAAAGTTTGAGTGATGGAACTGAATAGTAAATGCAAGCGTTATATAAGTTGAAATAAAAGAAGTTGAGTTGGGAGAGTGTATTTAAAATGCAAAGTGATTAAGAAGTTTCAAGAAACTCGAGTGCATGTGAAATATATAATAAGAAGGAATAGAAGAGTGAATTGTGCTTAAAGTATTGCTAAAACGTATTATGTTAGAAAGAAAGGAAATGACATTTTGGTAAGAGCGATAATATGGTAGAATACAAGGAATAGTAAACTCTCTGGAGAGATAGCGGCGAAGGTTAGAATTAGAAAAGGGGAAACTGCTGCTTAGAATAAATGAAACAGGATGCTTGTTTTTGGTCTACTGAGATCAAATGGACTGTGAGTGGGTTTGGAAAGGAACACTTTAAAATCTGATATAGATATTGGCAGTAAATAGAGCAGTGATAAGACACTGTGTGTGTGGTTTTGATGTACACAGAAGGATAGGTATTTCTGAGGGATGATGGTCTACTTATCAAGAGGTATGGAAAGTACTGAGCATGTAAACGTTGAGGAAGATATTTTCAATTAGAATGATTGTAAACTCTGCTGTGAGAGGTAAATTATGAAAGATATTATTTGTGATGGGTTTGCCATAGTACGGATTAAGATGTCACTGACGAATACTGAGCAGACCGACTATCCATCGCTTACATTGAAGTCTAGAATCATTGAGAATAACAAAGGTATGTGTGTTACCTCTAGATTGCAAAGATAACAACAATTCTTCTATGTGGTCAAGAATTAATTATTAAAATGGGTATAAATATTTATCCTATACCTTTTTAGTTAACATCTCAAAGTAGAGTCTATAAGACGATTTGCTAAACGAGTGTCTTCTTAATTAATTCAATATTGTAGAATAAAAATATTTCAATGAATTCACCCAATCTTCCCCGTCTTCAAAAAATGGAGATATTTAGGTAGTATAGGATTTCTTAGAAGTATGTACAAGTAATGCGTGTTATGGAGGTATATGTTTCGAGGGATTAGAGACAGCTGATTTTGAAGCGGATAACGAAATTTGCAAAACGATTCACTATATTGGCAATCAATTATTTCGGTGGTAAATATATTTTGAGATATAAAATTATAAATGACATATGATAGATTTCTTAAAAAGTTTAATCCTATAATGATATTTAAAATCTTAGTTTTATTTCACTAAGATTTTAAAGACCTTTTAAAATATATGTGTAATAAAAGAGATAATAGAGATATTTAGAGATTTGTTATATATAGTGATAATCAATACATTGTTCAATATAGGAATTAGTTAATTGAGTTAATTTGATAGTGGAAATGTATTAATAAATGCTAGTTGATTATTGGTATACGAAAAGAGTGCTGCCGATAGTAGACTTAGTAATATGGACTTGAGACTTGTAGATACTGAATCACTAATATATAGATGTGTCTGATTTATAAATAAGTATGAATTAGATGAAGATATGTACTATTGTTAAATGTCAATAATTTCTTAGTATTGTTATCACATATTACGTATATAGCAAAATGATAGAGTTAAAATAATTGAGACGAGTGAAATAGAATTCAAGATGAAATAGTTATATGATTATTAGGTTGGGTATTTAATTATGTGACTTTAATAAGCAGTAAGCTAGAATAGTGTGTATTTGATTCAATTTTTATTGAGTTAAAGGTATTTATAAAGGATTTACAGCAATGTCTTATGGGCAATCCGTGGATTCCTGTGTTGATGCAAATTTATATGTGTTGAGTTGTTGAATTTAGGCTGTCTAGAATATATGGATATCAATAGTGATATATGTTTTATCTTGGATATAAGTGATGGCTGAAGAAGATTTATGTTAAATGGAAATGGTAGTAATTGAGAATCAATATTCAATAAGCTTCTACCTCTTTTTCAAAAATGAACCTGAATTAATATTTAATAAGACGTGAGTGAGCTGGCGAGGAGTTATACTAGGATTTTATATCTCATAATCCTGGTGCTTTCATTACAGATTTATATAGTGCATTGAGTAAAAGAGAATAGATCATATAAAGCAATTGGAGACGAGTGTGGCTGCTGACACGGAAAATTGATGTTGATTAGACAAATTGATGCGAAGATGATGTGATGCAGGGTGCCCTATCCTATTTATGTAATGCGGATGACTTGGTTTTATGTTGTGGCGAATTCTCAAGAAATATAGAGCAGGATTGAGCAGAGATCTGAGGAGATTAGTGAATGAATATTAAGATATAAGGGGATTAGGATAGTAGTATAATTAATGCTGATGGAACAGAATAACAAGATCACCGAGATAAGAGTTAGGTTATTGGTTGTGAGTGAGAACCAGATGAGTTCCAAGTTAGTAACGGACAGGTGCTTCTAACTATTTACTGTTGTTACGAAGAGTAGAACCGCAGAACAGCCAACACGCTCATCTAATTAATCCCAGACATTTGTAATAAGTAGATAGGACTTATTCCAGAGCTGGTTTTCTACCAATGGTAGGGAGAATATAGTTCTCTCGTGCGACGTGAGTACAGTGGCGATAACGGTATGACACTGCAGTATTTTGAGTAGGTCACAAGTTGGTTGATGACGTTATCTAGTGGCAGGAGGAGGATTGTGATGGATGTAATTTATTATGTCGGATATTAATATTTAATATCAGTTATTGTGAGGGGATGTACGAATTATCTGGCTGTGACTAAGTGTTCTACTTATAGTGCGCTAAGGTCTATTATATTGCACGGTATATTGTTATACTGTGTTATTGGTATAATAGGTTAGTAGGTATGAGACTAAAATGTCTGGAATAAAGACAAAATGAGATAAAACAATAGGAAATCAAACAATATTGAACTCTGCATAATTCCGAGCACTTTCATAAACTCCCATACAAATTAATCAATTTTGCTTTGAATAGTTAACTTTTCATGCATACATTTTTCATATTTTATGTTTTGATACGTGAATAATCGCTTAATCAGTGGATCACAGATGATGGGAAGGGGTAGGATATTACTAGAAGAAAGTTGAATAATCCTAATGAGCTACTGATGAGTTGAGTGTGTTTAGTAGAAGAAATGGGATATAACGAAGAATAAATGAAGTATGTTGAGATGGTTGGTCATTAACGTGAGAAGGATGAAAGATATGTAGGTATTTTAAGCAATGTATACTGTGGACGAGTATGTGTATAAAAACGAGTTCCGGATGGTAATATGGATATTTATAAAGAAGGTAATTAAATGTAGTTTATTGAAAACAAATTGTAACAATAAGATGGTAGATTGACAACGGAGACATTACGACTTAATGGAGAGATAGGGTAAACCAAGGACTGATTTGGAATTAAATGTCAACACTTAAAGTAGCCGGTAAGAGAAGAGTAAAAGTATGAATTTTTAGGTAAAGAGCTGAGATCATAACGAGTTCCATAAATTTAAAAAAGCATTGGCGAGTTTTGTAGAAGGGGAATATGGTGTGGTCCCACCGTGAGGTCACTAGGATGAACCACATACACAACGATAGATTATCTGCATCGTTATATAAATCCAATCGATTTGCTAGACTATACAATAGAGTGAGAGGTCCACACAGATAGGTACTTAATGGTTAATTATCGAATAAGACTAAATACAGAAAAACAGATTATGAGAAGGAGAAGAAGAAACAAAGAATCCAATTTACCCTAATATTATTCTATAGGATCCTACAAAAACCAGAGATTGAATTAAATTGAAATCTAAAAGATACTTAAACAATAACTAATCTTAGATGGCTTCATCGAAGAACTAGAAATATATAAACCTATTAAGTTGGGATTTCAGTAGTTGTTCTTCTACTTTTAAATTAATAATAAAGTTGAATTTCATTCACTTACTGCTCAATGTATATAATTAAAACATAGTATAGTATTATCAAATAATCAAGTTAAAAATTTCAAATATGATATATAATTTAAAATAAAGTAGGGTCAAATTTTTCATATGTGAGACGTACATAATTATAATGAGAGCAAAAGATATCGAAGATAACATATTCACTAAATTAATGGAAAAAGAGACACAGGAAATTTTAAAGACAATAGACGATAGGAGCTGAAACAGCATTATTGCGAGTTAGAAATCTTGGACATTTTCTCAAAGCTATAATAAATGTGTAATCACAAGCTTTGCAATTGAAAGTGGAATCTCAAAATATTAGGAATTTATGATCCAAGTCTTTAAATTTGTGAATGGCACCTAAGCTCTGAGAGTTCTTTTGAGAAATTTCTGTCGCCGCAGCCTTGACTTTTGCAGTTACACTTATAAGCCTTTTAAACCAGTTGATATAAACTGAACCGAGACTAGCACTTGTTACGTACACTCTTGAGACAGTATCACTGTGGAGAAAAAATGGTGAGAGAATGCAAATTTATATATGAAACATATATCAAAAGGTGTGTTGCTCCTTTCGGATATATACACTTACATACACACATATAAAAGTTTAAAAGTATATAAGATATATATATATATATTGACTATAATATATATATATATTTAATATATACTTATATTATATTATAATTAAAATGATTTATTAAGTAAATTTAATAAGTACACATATAATATTATAAATACTATATATAATATATATATATATTATACTATATTAATATTATTATATTATTAATATATACTATTTATATTAATAATATAATTATTTCAATATAATTTATTACTCATCTATTATTATTTATAAATATCTATATTTATTAAATAATATGAATTATTATTACATAGAAATTAATTATAATTATATTTTACTTTATATATCTTTTATATATCTTTATCATATATATTATTAATAATCATCTAAGTTTAATATTGCTACAATAGTATTAGTATAATTTCATAATAACTAAATAGTGGAATAACGAGTATTTATTGTAAACTAAATATAATCTCCAATGTGAGGCTTAGTATATTATTACAGGATTTCTATTATATAATATATATTTGCATAACAAACTTATAACTGTATAATAATATAATAATAATTCATAGATATCATGTGGAATTTGTATATAATATCTATACTCCTAGAGCTCTTCATAATAAACTTTATAGTTAGTGAATCTTACTTTATATTACGTATTGCTCCTATCTTTCACACTATTATATTGTATTTTCTTTGTATTATTTACATAAATTGCACAGCTGTGCACTATTGAATATATGATGGAAAAAATAAAGTAACTTTAAAATAAAAAAACGAAAAACATAATAAAACAAATATTAAAAGACATTCGTTCAGTTTTCTTTAAAAAAAAACGTTAATGTTATTTTCAATTTGATAAAATAATGAACCCTATTTATTAATATCCCAAGCCCTTCGAATGTATTATAAAATTATATAATAATATATTTATTATAATTATAGATATTATAATATTAATATTTATAAATTTATTAATCTATTATATTATATATATTATATATTATATATATTATAAATTATATAGGTATATATTAATTGATATATATATGTTAATAATATATATAGTATATATTATATATATATCAGTAATAAAAGTATAATATATATATTATATATATATGATATATATATATATAATTATAGTATATGATGTCCGTCAGAGTCGGCGCGCCAGAGAAAACAGCTGGAAGAAGAAATGAAGAAAAGCAAGAGAAGGATTTGGAATTAAGATTGACAGAGGACTAAAACTTCAGAGTCTATTACAGGAAAGTCTCAAATTAGTTTTTTTACCTCTAGGGAAAGCGTATTGTATGTTGATTCATGAATTGAAGCTGAATTATTGTCTAGAAGTAGCGGAGAAATTTATAATAAAACTTAAGAATATAATTTAAAATATTATTGAATTGGAATACATTTACAAAATTAAAAATCAAATTTATAATTTAAACCAATTATATATAATATATAACTTAAGAGGACAACAAAATTTTCTTCCAGGTCTCTCAATTATTTTTATAAAGTATGTAATGTAATAGTGTGTGAAGCAAGAAGATAATCTAGAAATAATCTTTCAACTTATTAAGAATAACTTTATTTGATTTGGGCATTAAAATATTGAGCTACTGTCTAGGTGAACGTTATGCTCGATATAAGGAATGTATATTTAATGGCACTGCAGGATATGAATATTTTATTCTTCGTGGCACATTGGTCATAGGGTTGACACTGCCATATCACCACAGTCTTATTCCTTATTTGCTTGGTATTTACTCCATAGCCAGCGTTAGAAATCTTATTGCCTGGAATCAAGATCCTCTGAAGAGCTCTGGGAGTACGAGAGTTTTGAGGCCTAATAGGAGAAGATGCTATTTCTACTGAGAGGTCCAAAGCTCTACCTGAGAGTGTTTAACTCAAGACTGGCGACGAGTAACACATTGACGTACCGAGACAATGGTCTCCTAGAGTGTAATAGTTTCTAGGTATAGAGTTTCGGGCAGAAGAAAGAAATGCTTCGGACGCAAGTGCCAGGGCTGAAAGCCCTTCTTGGGAGCTGTTAGAGATTATATATATATATATCGGTATAACATAATATATATATATATATATATATATATATAGTATATAGTTATATATATTAATCATATATATTATATATATTATATTTATATATATATAATCATAATATATATATATATATATATAATATATTAATTCTCTAACAGAAGTCTCCCAGGAAGAGCTTTTCGCCCTGTTCACTTGGTCAGCATTTGTCTCTTCTGGCCCCCGCAAGGTGGTCATCTGCATGAAAGTGGATTTGCAATTTAGCAATTGGTTATATATATATATAGGCTTTCTATTAACTTTACCAACATCCGCGGCCTAAAATCTAACTTCGTCTCTGTTGAATATCATTCTATCTAACTCTAACCCTAACCTTTTCTCCTGTCTGAGACTCAGATGGCTAAAAATTCCCCTTCTAACTCGTTTAATGTATCTAACGTATAACTTATTTCATAATTTGCCGTCTGAAGGTGGAGTGTGTGCCTATGTAAACATCAATTTACCCTGTAACACGTCTCTGGTGGATTCTCGAATTCTCCTAACTTCGATGGCTTTGTGGCTCAAAAATCTTTCTTCCTTCTACTACAATAATCTATGCTTCTGCTACTTGTTCTCCTAACAGAAACAGATTTTCCCTCTTTCTTTGAATATCTTACCACCTTCACGAGACTGTTAGTATACATTCATTCTCATCCAAATATCTGAGGTCTCTATTAGGGGATTTCAATGTACACAACACTGATTGGTTGGGGTTCCTCTCATACTGATTTAGGGAAGAAGAGGCCGAATCTTTCATCTTCTAACTATCATTGCTATAAATCAAAGAACCTACACAACATTCCGGATCGTCCTAACGAACGTTTCTTGAACACACTTGACCTATGTTTCGACACTACTTGTCCCTCTCTCTATAAATACACTACCTTCGCTCCTATGGTTAAATCTGACCACAACCTTATATCTCATTATTTTATTTCTCTCCACAGCTCCATCCTGCCCTATGCGTTTTTTCTGGCACTTTGATCGGGTGATTGGGGGGCCTTGCGTCGCTTCTTACGCTAACTATAATTGAATGACTGCTTTGACGATGCCGCACGCTTCGGCTTCTGCCACTAAGGTGGCAGCTGTAATCGTTGACGGATGAGCAGGTTCATTTCCCTTCTTCGACACAATCTTTCTCTCCTCATAATCCATGGTTCGATCCGGCTTTTTCTCTGGGCCATTCAGGCTAAAGACAGCGCTTATCGGGGGTGGAAAAATTCTCGTTCTCCTAATCCACTTTCGCTAATTTTCATTCAGCTAGAAATCGTTGCTAGGATACTCTTGCGGACGAGCAAAGCGGGCTTTCATGGAACGAAAGTGCGCCAACTCTCCTTGATTCTCCTACTCATAAATCTTTCTGGCCTCTTGCCCAAAAATATGCTCTAACAACTTCTGTAAATCTACCTTTCTGCCTCTTATTCATCTGATGGCTCCCTGTTCGCCTAACTCTCAACTGAACAAGGGCCAATCTCGTTCGCCTCCTATTTTCCTTCTAACTCAATATTCCCTGGACGGATGTCTGGCATTCCTCCTCCTCCACCTTCTCCCCCAGGTGTCCCTATGTCTTTGCCTGTGATTACATTTGATCGGATGCATAGACTCCCTTGAGATCTATGAACGTTAGGAAGGCGGGGGGCCCGGATGGGCATTCCTCCCCGAGTTTTTGAGGGAGTGTTGCTTCGAGCTGGCCCCTCCCCTCGCTTCAACTATATCTCTATGTCTCAATACTAAACACTTTCCCTCAATGTTTGGAACCACGCACATGTCCAACCTATTCGCCAAAAAAGAGAAGCCGCTCTGATCCTTCTAACTATCGCCTATAGACTCTCAACTGTATTCTATCTAAGACTCATTGAACAAAGATCCTCGATCTTTGAAACCCACTTTGAATCTCACTTCTTAGACCATCTGGCGGAGAGTAGTGGAAAGCTCATATCAACTTCTCCCCTCGGAATACGCTGTTCCTTCGTAACATCTACTGCGTGAGTATATACATTTGCCTATTTCATACACATTGGAATTTTATGGTTTTCCGCCTTAGAACTACGGGGAGACTTGCGTGGTGGCGCCCGACATATCCAAGGCATTTGCCCATTTGACCGGGTATGGCACGCGTCACTCTCTCCAAAGCTCCCCTCCTTGGTTTCCCTCCTTCTCTTGCTTACTTAAGTCTATTTTTCTTCAAATCGCTCAATATCGGCGTGTTGTTGATGGGGCGACGTCTTCTTTCTCCTTTTTCTCTGTCAATAGTGCCGTGTTCCTCAGGAGTTTTGTATTATCTCCTTACTTTATTCCTACTGTTTCATTAATGATCTTCTCACCCTGCCACATCTAACTCTATTCACTCATTATGCCGATGACTCGACCCTTCATCTTTCAAAACTCATTTCAATTCTGCTCCCTCTTTTACTTTAGAAATTGCAGCAGATTTTTAATCTTTCCGATTCTATTTCTCGCTGATCTTGGATAGAATTTCCGGGTGGGGTTCGTTTCCCAACCTTGTGAAATTCAATTCTTTAAAAACTCAACTCTTCAAATCCCCTCTCTAAGACACCTTCTAACTTTTTCCTATCTCTTTCTCATCAGCCACCCTATCTCTTGCTCTCTTTTGAGATATGATCACATACTTTAACACCATCCTTGTAGTCATTATAGGCTCGGACGTGTGAACCGATAACTCATAAAAAAATTGTCTGCCGTTAGAAGAACACGTACTATATCATCACAACAGGTTGCTTACACAACCGAGCGGACGTGTCCATCACATAGAATAACTTGTTGAGAGAATGTTTATTGTACTTAATAAGTGTATTGAATTACTAGGCTCTCAAGAGACTATCTTTAAAATTCTCTCTCCACACTCATGCTTGTACATCTCACGCGTGCAGCATGGCTTTATTATATCAAGAGTGCTCTCATATACCAGCCCTTATATATATCGTGGGCCATACTTGCTCTAATTTATCTTTCTGTGCAGGAAGGTGTGGTGAGTACTATAGTGATAAATATTACCCGAGCTAATAGCTAGGATATATCGATGTCAGTCATTAATAGTGACTAAGACTAGCCTCTAATAATCCTATCGTTTTCTAATTCTAATGCTCTAGTTCATCTGTGCGCACCCTCAGTATCACTGTACTACGCCGTGTCAGACGAGATCATGCTTGGTCGTTCCTCTCTCATTTCTATTATCTTCTTATCCTATCACGGATACTCCTGTAGACTGCAACCTATTAAATCATTTCTATATTAATTAATAATTAAATATCTATTATTATCAGCTTACATAATTCTTCTCAGTCCTGCGACCCTGCTCTCGCTGCAGTCATGTCTTCTTAGTCCCACTCGTCAGTGCCCATCATATTATTACCTTTAAGTACTATATATATATAATATATATATATTATATATAATAATATAATTATATATAATATATATATATAGTAGTACCTCGTAAGTCATAACTATAAGCGTTAGTCTATGATATACGGCTTACTAATGTAGTATTTATGTGATTTGATATTATGATACAATCTACTATCAGACTATGGATTATCGCTCACTGTCCGCGACTGTCTCGCGGAATATTCTTCTCCTTGTTACTAATAGTCCTGTATGTACGTGATAATATCCTGTTAGATGTAGTGACATTGTGAGCTCTTATCCTTATCCCTATCATTCTGATGTATTCCTACTCTATATTATATCTACTATCACTCACTTTTGAAAAGTACTCTGTTCTAAGCTGAGATCCTTTTATGTGTGCTCCAATAGTGATATACATAGTTGATAAATTTTATTATAATTTTTTATTTAGGTATTTTTTAATATCGTAGCATATAATTGATATTTGTGCTTAATGAATAGGGATAATGATATGATTATTGATATTCCTAATGTTGATATATTCAAGCAGCGTCCCGCGTCGCTTCGAATACTAGTAGCTAGCTTTGGGCAGCCCGCTCGATTAATGATTATATAGCTCTCTCTCGTTCTATTGTCTGTTCTGTTGCATTATTGTCTAATTGCTCGGTAACGAGACCAATATACACCCGAAAAGAGGAAAAATTAACCACCAGGTAAACGAATAGTGACTCGCTTAGCAGGCTAAGGAACTTAGGTGCATTCATTCTCCGGTCACCGCCTAACCTTCTACGCTGGGATCGACTATACTGAACCATCTCAAAGAGCTATCTCTAGAGTCACATTCTCCATCCCTCTGCCTAGGCAAGAGGGTCCGACGAGTAGCTAATCTCGTCCGCGATCCTCATCTTTATTGGCATATTCTGTGAGAATAGATGTTTGTCGACTTCATTACTCACAAATTATAAGTTTATTTAATATTAGTACATCAGCGTAGTAAATTCCCTATGTACTCTTTGACCCTCACTCCAATACTCAAACCATGAAAGTGAGATTAGAATTAATCTTCACTTTATTCAACTTTGATCATTTTTCTTGACTACTGAGTACGCACCTCCTTTACTAAAGCTGATGTGAAATACTTATATAATCCAGAAAATAATATATAATTTTAAAAATCTCTAAGATAATATTATACCTTTTAACTTAATCTCTTACTCCCTCAATATGTTCTCTCAGTCAGAGAATGAACGAGGAGACTCACTCACATTATCACTTAGCTCTCTTTATTTAGTCACAAAATCTCATTTACGTGAGTTACCTGGCTCTACAACCTCTCTCTCAGATAGCAGGCTATATAATGACATCCCTCTATTCTACATTGGAACTCATCGAAGATGATATCTGCTCCCCAGCGCAGTACTCATATAATATAGCATGGAATATCGTCGTTACTTGTCTAGTAGCATAGCCAGAGTACAGAACTAGTGAGATAGCGTGTTGAGAGTTAGATATAGTAGTATAAAATATTAAATAATTATAACACCAAAGCTTCTAAGTGACATTACATATTCTTCTCAAATAATCGTTTTATGATTTCTTTTGCGCGGAAGATTATAATCTACATTTGTTTATGAAAACAAAATGCAACAGCAGTAAGTGTGAAAGTGAACAATAGTTTTCGCTTCCACAGGTCCCATTGCTAATTATTGAGGTCCCTCCACCCTACACAATCATTGTTCTCTCGCCTTTATCTGAAAAATATTTTGATTGTAAAGTATATATCCAGCCTCTGTCCTAACTCCACTTTAAAGTAAGGATCTATTTTATTATCTGAATCTTAATTGAATATATTATATATATAGTAAGAATCTACATTGTAAAGACCTCGTGAGACGCCTGGCAAGTTCGTAATGTCATATATGACTACTCATCAAGCTTACGTGATAGCTATTTATTAATTATTTATATCAATTAATATTGAAGTAAAATTATATATTATAATTCAATCATACCTTACATATTATATATTATATATACTTTTTATATTTAAAAAATAAATTAGATAAACTTTAATTTAGTTATTTTATTATAATTTAAATTAATTACATATATTCCAACTAATAAATATAATATATATAATATATATAATCTAACTAATTAATTTTAATTCAATATATAACTTATCTATTACCTAATTTATGATAAGTATATATATTTACTTCATTAAGAATTAGTATTAATTAATAATATCAATTAAATTAAAAACATACATTTTATGATTAATATAATTTATTTCAAGGAGATATACTTAACAGAGTATTATGAAAATATCTATAAAACTTTAAATTATATATTTATTTAATATTATATTTTATTAGGCTATAATTATATATAAATATAGTATATAAATTCATTGAGTCTAATTATTATTTTTATCTTTAAATTATTATTATAAAGCAGTATATTAGTTATGTTAAAAATTACCCTAATAATATATTATAATAATACTAACCTAAATTTAAATTTACTTTTAATTCTTAAAATCTATTTATAATGTTGATAAGAAAATTAAATACTAATTTTTTTATTTGTAATATAATATATATTAGGTAAACGTATCTTTACTCACGATAAAAATAGATAGTTATCAATCACGTGAACAAAAACTATAAATATATATTTAAACCTTTTAATTACTCAGGGTGAGTTTGAGCCTCTCACCTAAATTATGAAATATCACGTATTACTCGTATAATAACAACTATTAAATATAATTAAATTCTTTTATAATATATATGAGTTTTACACGAGGTATCAGATTTATATATAATTGGCCCTATAAGTAATTACTTATCTAATGATCTAATTATTCTTTATATTACTATATATGTTTCAATGTAAATTTTAATTTAATTCGTAATATTTACAAACTAAATATGTTTATATAGGTAATAGCACATTCTAGCCGTATTAAAAATATTAATTTTATACCTTATAATTATTTCATATTAAATAAATAAAAATAGGGATGTTGTAATAAATATAAAAGGATTAAGGGGAAAAAACTTCTTTTAATTTATTCTATAACATAACAGAAAAAAAAATTAGATTACAGTATGAAAAATGTAGTGGTTGTTGGAAGCACATAAGGAGAATCTCTTGCTACTTCCTAAAATCAAAAGTTAATTAAATATATATATATATATATATATATATATATACCGTCCCTAACATATCACAAAAATATAAACTGAGCTTTCCTTATGATTTATTATATCAGTTAATTTTTATGTAGTATCATTTATAATAAGTTAAAATTTAAAAATTTTACTTTTAAGATCAAAATTTATGGAATAGTATTTTCTTTATATAGAAATTAATTAATATATTATATTATAATATTATAAATATTATCAATTTATAAAATATTTGATATTATTACTATATATATATATAGACTATATATAAAATATTATTATAATATATATATCAATCATGATATATATATATATATAGTATAATAAACTATATTATATATAATATATTTTAATAATATATATATTATATATTATAAATTAATCTTAATATATATATATATATGGTAATATATCTTAATATTTAATATATATAATTATATTATATAAATATATTAATATATATAATAATACTTATATAGATATAATATATATTAATATATTATTATTATACATATTATAATATATATATTATGTATATATCATTAATTATATAAATATATTATATAATATGTATATATATTATATATTAATATTTAAATATATTAATATATATATAACTATACTATAATATATATACTATATAAATATAGTTATATATATTTATATAACTACTATAATATAATTATATTATATATATATATATATTCATTAATATAATGTTATATATATTAAAATAAGCTACTAAAATAATGCAAATGATATATACTATTGTATAATTATATGTATATAATTATATATATATATAGTATATACTATAGGTATATATATATTATATATAATATCTATATAGTGATATATATCGATATATACTTATATATAATATATATATATATATATTACTATTTACAATATAGTATGGGGAAGATGTATTTCTTAACAGCCAAAAATTTCTCGTTACTCCTGTGATGTATTGCACTTATCTTCAAAAAACTTTCTACATAGCTACAGGAAAAGGATCATTGCGGAATGCTGGTCCAGTTTTAGGTATCGGAAAATGTAAAAAAAAAAAAAAAGAAAAACAAAACAATAAAAAAAAAAGAAAAAAAAAAAAAATCTACAAAAATTATACTATTTTGATTGCTTCCTATATTTTTTTAACTAAAGAAATACCCCAAGGGTATACCGCACAGATGGCAGCGGGATCGAGGATCTCTCGGCCATTCTCGTAGGAGGAACTACGGCGGATAGCGGACTATTTTTCTCTCCCCCCATGTGCGTGGGAGGGTCTTCCGGAACCCCGCTCTTTGGTATTTGGGGTGTCGCGGGCGGTTCCTCCGCCCCTCCCCTCACGGGGTATGGAAAACGTCCCTCCCCTGTGTTCCCGTCGGCTCGAGCCCCCGTACATTGCCGTGTAAAACCTTACAAGTAAAAATCTAAGTTGATATATATATATAATATATTATAATATGTATATTATATATATATATATTCTATATAAATATATAAATATAATTACTTATAATATAAAATAGTTATTATATATACAGAAGTACTCCATATAGTATAGTATATATAATATAACTATATTATGTCCCCTGCTCCTCAAAAAAAATAGGCATCTCTAGATATTTTAATAAGTTGTTATTATTATTAATTTTTTATTTTCAGTTTCCTACTTTTGTATAAGGATCTCAAAAATGTATTCCTTTTCGCTGTAGCTATTGTAGTTTTTGAGATTTTTTTTTTTTTTTTGTTTTTTTTTTTTTTTTTGTTTTTTTTTTTACATTTCCGCACTAAGAATGGACCAGGCATTCCCAACAATTATTCCTTTCCTGTAGCTTATTGTAGTTTTGAGATATCTTCGATTTTTAAAAATAGAAATAAGACCTTTTGCTGTTAATAAATACCATATAAAGCCTATAATATATTATATAATATATACTATATAATTTATAATATAGGTACTATTAGTAGTAATAGCTATAGTAATATAAGTTATATATCTAACTTAATAAACACTCCAGTACCTATAATATATTTTACTATCCCTCTATATATATCCATTATACATCATCATAATACTATATATATATATATATATATTTAATATAGTGAATATTACTATATATTATATATATTTATATATATCTTTACTCATCACCTACTTATTTAATACTATATATGAGTATATATAATATTATATATATATATACTATATATATATCTATATTACTATATATATACTATAATTTATAATATATATTATTATATTATTATATATCTATATATATACTATGATATAATATATATTATATATATATTGTTATATATATATATACTAACTCATATATCATATATTATAATAATATATGTATATTGCTTTACCGAGAGAACTAGATATTCATTACAGGCCGGAACCGGATTTGCCTCGTAGTGCATATGAATTCGGGAGGTGAAATTTCCAGCCGATGCCCATTCCTATCTCTACTACTCCTTTATATATATATTATACTATATATATATTACTTTAGTATAATATATATATATTTATATATATATTATAATTATATCATAATATATTAATATATATTAATATATAATAATATATAATATATATATATATATATATGTGTGTATAACTCACTATACTATCCTACCCATACTACCGATATATAAGAATATCTATCTCATAATTATTATATATTAGCTACTATATTAATAATAATATATTATAATTAGAGTACCTATATATACTCTATACTATATATATATTATATATTAAATACATATACAACTTACTATATACATCATACTATACTATATATAATATATATTTACAATATAGACTATATACTATTAATAAAGTGGAATGGATCGGAATAACCGCAACCGCAACGCAAATGCGAAGTACGCACATAATTGACAACCGCCGCGGTTGCGGTGTGGTTACTGGATACTTATAACAACTCGCAACTGCAACCGCAACGCTTGGTTGTCAACTGCCTCTAAAAAGCGCGAAATGTGAGATGTCACTGGAAGTCTATCTTTTTAAAAGTACTGTTAAGATCTATCAAAAACTTTCTCCCTCGTTTGGTCATAGGGAGATTGCATATAATGATATTACATATAGATATATATATAACTAATCATTATAATATATACTAATAATAATATATAATTATAAACTTATAATTAGAACAACAATAAAACACTCAAACATATATTAATATTAATAATTATCATATACCCATAAATAATAAATACCTGACAACAGAGTGAAAGTAACAATAGAAACGTAGTGAATATATCGATCTTAACTAGTAGCAAATCCACTATTACCATAAAGTAAACTACAAAAGACCCAACACTTTTTACAAAACACCCACGAACTATACTCTTTCGGTTCAAGAGGACATATACGCCTGCCTCCGCATGTTAGGCTCGCCAGCCTAATCTGTATAAATAAAACATTCAATAAAATATAAGACAACCTATAGTTTTTCATAAAATAGTTGGTTGTCTACGTGATGTTATTTAGATATTTTTAAAAATAAATATTTTGAAGATTAGAGAAAAACCTAAAGTGGTTTCAAATTCACCAAGAAGAAGATGCGCTCCCGCTCCGGCTCACCCCTCTGGTTTGCAAAGATTAATCATTGTTTTTTAGTGAATCGTCTTATGACCGGGAATATCAGCTCTATATTTGTAACAATCTAGAATCTCCATAGTTCTGTGCTCTTCTCACTATGCTTTGCTAAAAGGACGAGTTACTGTCGCATCAATTTACAGACTGTTAAGTGAAATTGTATAGGTATGCGTTATCTTTTTAAGAATAAAACGGTAATAGTGCCACTTTTGAACTGACACTATTTAAATTGATAGCCCACCGGAATGTTATTACCTTTATAGAAGAGGATTTATTGCTTCTGTTTTCAGAGATTGTCCAACCCCTGACTGAAAAAACATTTCCTATAGAA